>ML102394.1:0-72275 GCA_003697995.1 Taxidea taxus jeffersonii | reverse complement strand
TAATGTAATATTGGTTTCAGGAGTAGAACTTAGTAATTCACCACTTACATATAACACTCAGTGAAGCTGTACTTCCTTTAGTCAAAAATTACCGCAAGGGTTACTTTCAAATGACATTTTTATCGTTTGGGGCCCAAATGTGCACAAATAAAGTGACTTAAATAAGGAAAGAAGGCTTTGTCTGTTTATGTCTATTGTGGGTTAGGCTTATAGGACCACATTAGATGAGGCAGCCTGGTTTCTAGTTTTAGCTGAAATTCTATAATTTGCCTGCCAGGTCTTCTCCTCTCTTTGCGCCCATCATCTAGACACCAAGAAGGCTTATAAATGTTCACAGAACATACCTGTGGGATTTTAGAGAAAATTTGCCAGGGTCACTCTTCAGATAGCAACTGTTCTTTATCCTGGCCCCTTTCTCTTGATGCTTGCCATTCAGTCCTGCCCTGAATTAATTAGACATCAGAACATCTCAGGATGTGATTTTTTTCTTTCACAAAATTATTATTAAATGTAGACTTAATGCATCATGATGCCACTTTCACGGGGTTTTGTTTTTTGGTGTTTGTTTTGTTTTGTTTTTAAAGGGGCTGGTGCCGCTCTTTTTAGTATATTTCCCTTACAAGTTTCTTGGAATTTCAGAACTACAGGTTTTGGAAAGCCAGAAGCATTAACTGAGGTTGCCCTAAAGACCTATTTCCATGCCTGTTTTCCTAAAAACGATAGTAAAAAGAAGAGGTGAAAATGGACAACTACTGGCTTATGTACATTCCTTTGTATCACTTGAACAGAACACTGCTTCTTCAGGCAGATGAGGGTCACAATAGGAACTGTGACTTGGGAACGGAGTTATCAGATTGATTTCAGCCTCCCTTGTTCCCCCAGCCAAGAGAGCCCCCAAAAGACTGCAACCTAGCCCCAAGTCAGCTCAGCCCTTGAACAGATTAAGGTAATTTGTCCTTACTCTAGTTAACCACTGAAAGTTAGGTGAGCCCTCTCTGGAGACAGATAACTTCATCAAAGCCTCTACAGTATTTTTACACAATGCCCAATATTTAATAAAAAAAAGATTAGGCAGAACCAAGAGAAAAAGCAGACAATAGAAACGTACTTACAGATGGCTGATGTGTTAGAACGATTCACCATAGGCTTTAAGAAACAGTAATTGAGGGGCACCTAGGTGGCTCAGTGGGTTAAGCCTCTGTCTTCAGCTTAGGTCATGATCTCAGGGTCCTGGGATTGAGCCCCATGTCAGGCTCTATGCTCAGTGGGGAGCCTGCTTCCCCCCTCTCTGTCTCTGTCTGCCTCTCTGCATACTTGTGATCTCTCTCTCTCTTTGTCAAATAAATAAATAACATCTTAAAAAAAAGAAACAGTAATTAAAATGTTCGATAAAATACATGATAGGATAGAGAATCTCACACAAAGACTGGAATACGTAAAAAACAAACTAACTCTATAACTCTAAAATTTTGGATCACATATATGTAACTTGTAAGTTATTAAGGATTAGTGGAAGAGTTGTTAAGAGAAAAGGAGGTGAACTGTATAACAGATCCTAGGAGGAGGCCTTTGGAATGCAGCCATGGGAAAGTTAAAGAATCTGAAGCAGTCTTTCTGAGTCTTGTACCTGCTTTCCTGACACCACCGTGGGGAGACAGTGGAGTTACCTTTCTCTCATCAACAATGTGCTAATGTTAGCTGGAGGGAAATTATTAGGGGAATGCCAAGTTTTTTAAATCCTAGGAACAGGGAAAGAAGTTCGAAAAATAGGGACGCCCGGGTGGCTCAGTCGGTTAAGTGTCTGCCTTTGACTCGGGTCATGGTCTCAGGGTCCTGGGATGGAGTCCTGCATTGGGCTCCCTGATCAGTGAGGAGCCTGCTTCTCCCTTTCCCTCTTCCCACCCCTCCTTGTGCCTTCTCACTCTCTCTCAAATAAATAAACTCTTTAAAAAAAAAAACTAGAAATTTAAGAATTTTGAAAAATATACCTGCATACACCCAGAGAATTGTTAAATAAAGGTTCAAAACCAAAGCTCTCAGGCCATGATGGAGTCCAGGAAGTAGCTATAAATCGTCCCAACCGTAATACCTAAAGGGTCCTGAACTTTTGAATAAATGTCCAGACACAAGCAAAGAAAGCAACTCTGTTTCAAAAGCAATCAACTTCTCCAATTCATCTACTAAATTGTGTCTGAAACTCATATTTTTTAATTTCAGGAGATCTTTTCTGAGTTATACTTGAATCTCCATAAGTGCTTTTATTTTTCTTTTTTGTTGTTGTTGTTGTTCAAATTATCGTCTTTCCCCCTCTGTGCCTCTGGTGTGTTACAGCCTATGTTAGTTGTTCTCCCTCTCCACCAATGCTTGGTTCTCCAGGTTTGTTGTTATTTCTCTGGGAGCTGCTCATAGGGACTCAGTTTATCTACATGTCCTAAGTGGTCTGCTGTTTTACAGCACACATGATCCAGGAGGAAACATTTTTGTTCCTTGGTTTTCTCTTGATTCCCTGAAGTTAGCAAGGTTATACCCTTCTCCATCTCCTAAGGACCCAAAGAGTCTGGGCATGCTGATGTCAACTTTCCCTAGAGCATCAAAGATTCCCTTGAGCCCAGATACTCTAGGCATGAATGCTGTGGCTGCTTGCCTGGGACCCTGCCACAGTTATCCCTAAGCTCTCATGTGGACCACAGAGGAGGGAACCCAGCTACAGATCACAGTTTAGTTTTGAAGGGAATGAATCATCTTCACTATTATGTGTTGCTGTTTTTCCTTTTTTAAGATTTTTTATTTATTTATTTGTCAGAGAGAGAGGGAAAGAGAGCGAGCAAGCACAGGCAGAGGCAGAGGGAGAAGCAGGCCCCCTGCCGAGCAAGGAGCCTGATATGGGACTCGATCCCAGGACGCTGGGATCATGACCTGAGCCGAAGGCAGCTGCTTAACCAACTGAGCCACCCAGGCTTCCCACTGTTTTTCCTTTTTATGATGAACTCATTTTATTTTTTTTTAAAGATTTTATTTATTTATTTGACAGACAGAGACCACAAGTAGGCAGAAAGGCAGGCAGAGAGAGAGGAGGAAGCAGGCTTCCTGCCAAACAGAGAGCCCAATGTGGGGCTCACTCCTGGGACCCTGAGATCATGACCTGAGCCGAAGGCGGAGGCTTCCACTGAGCCGCCCAGGCGCCCCTTGATGAGCTCATTTTAAACCACAGATCTATTATTTTGATGGCTCTTTTTTTTTTAAATCTACCCCAAGGTATAAATTTAACAAAGAGGTCTTCATTGGGTTTTTACTACTACACTTCCCAATGATGGCCTTTGTGAAGTTGGTATGCCGGATCTACCAAAAACAAACAAACAAACAAACCACATCTACTCAAAATATGATTTTGGAATTAACTATTGCCATGTAAGTTCTATTGAGTTTGTGGGCCTATCTCACTACTCACCATGTGGCAAAGCCATTCTTTTACAGCTTTTCTTTGTTGTAACAAGGGTGAAACATGTCTTTTTACACTGATCCATGACATCAGAAAGACTTGGCACCAATGTGATATGAACAGACACATATAGGAAAAATATTAGGTCACACTGACTATATAAGACAGAATAAATTTATGCAAATTAAAAAAAATATTGAAATGAAAGCATAAATTAAAACTTCTTATGGAACTTTAGAAATATGTATGCGAGTCCAAGTCTGAGAAACTTTCAGTAAAAATTGCCCCCAAATAGTATCTGCCTAGCTGTGAGTCCTAGAGCCTAAGCTCAAGAGCCTTATTAATGTTCATTTAATGTTCCTGGCTTTGATGTGCTAACTTCCAATTTCATTTCCTTTTTCATTTCCAATTTCATTTCATTTCTTGAAAATATTAATTACCTAGCTCCAATTCAAATATTTAAGCACTGGCCTTTCACAAAAGTTCTAGAAGTCAATGTTTTAAAGAGTTACAAATCCTTTCCCTTTTTTGGCTTAGTTTCCTCCAATTCACTCCATTTCCTCACTGCTGCCTTATGTTTCAAAACTTGGGAGACTTCATTTGGAAAGACGAGGAACAAAAGAGATGTCTGATTTATCTGTAGTCTACAAAAAAAAATATTTTACTTCTAAACTCATTGTAAATGATACGTGAATAGATTCTTATTCTTAGTTTCATTGTACCTAGTATATGCTATGTGCTTCTGCCATAGAGAATCTATTTAATTTCTTTTTCAAATTAAAAATCTATAATGAGTGGCACCTGGGTGTCTCAGTTGGTTAAGCGTCTGCCTTTGGCTCAGGTCATGATCCTGGGGTTCTGGGATGGAGCCCCACATCAGGCTCCCTGCTTAGTGGGGAGCCTATTTCTCCCTCTTTCTCTGCTCCTCTGCTCTTGCTCTCTTAATCACTTTATCTCAAATAAGTAAATAAAATCTTTAATAAATAGATAAATAAAAATCTGTAATGACTGGTTCATTTACATTATTATTATTGAAAATATATTTGGATTTCACTATTTGTTCTTTATTGGTCCTACCTGTTTTATATATTTTTTTCTTTTTCCCTTTCTTTTGAATTAGCTAAATATTTTTGTGTTACTGCATTTTCTCTTTTACTAGTTGTGTCTTCT
Organism: Taxidea taxus jeffersonii; assembly: GCA_003697995.1. NCBI lineage: Eukaryota > Metazoa > Chordata > Mammalia > Carnivora > Mustelidae > Taxidea > Taxidea taxus. The sequence continues at coordinate 67,666 of ML102394.1, read as the reverse complement.
GTTGCTATCCTTTAGCAGTTACTCTAGAGATCATGCACGCATTCTTGACTTAGTATCATGCAGTGTGTATCAATAATTCTACCACTTCCTGTATGTTAAAATCTTAAAACATTTTGACTCCATTTACCCCCTCAAGCCCTTTGTCCTGCTGTTGTCACGCATTTAGTTCTATATATATATTTAAGCTACACAAGGCATTATTATAACTGCTTTGTATAGTGTATATTTATTTAGATTTATCCATATATTTATTCTTTCTTTCCTGCATTTCTGTTTTTCTGTCTAGAATCATTTTCCTCACGCCTGAGGAATTCTATTTACAACTTCTTTTAGTGTGAATCTTCTGGTGATGAATTCTCTTAGCTTTTCCATGCTGAGAAATGTCTGTTTTTCTCTAATCTGGAGAATATTTTCACTGAGTATAGAATTCTAGGTTAGTACTCAGGTATTTCTCAACCCCCCTTCCCCATTTTGTGATTTAAAAAACTTGGCATGCTCCTGATAACTTCCTTCCAGCTCACACTAACGGACTGCTGCTCAGGCAGTTTAACCGTCCCCCCATGGTGGTGTCAAGAATGCAGGTACAAGACCCAGGAAGAAATTTGCTTCAGATTCCTTAACTCTCCCATGGCTGCAACCCAAAGGCCTCCTCCCAGGCTCTGACATATACTTCACCTCCCTTTCCTCTTAGCAACTTTCCCATTAATCTCTAATATCAGTGACTAGAAATATACAAACACATTGTTCAACATGTTCACAATTTTAAGAAAGGTATTAAGTAGATTGGTATATATTAAAATTTTGTGTAAAAAAATTTAAGGTTAGGAAGGCTTGCTATATTTTTGACCAGACAACTGTATCATTATTAAGCAAGCCCACTTCCCATCTGATTACTAATTTGATTACTTAGGGGAAGAAATGCCAGCTAGCTGCTATAACAAGCAAGCCTCGGAATTTCAGAGGTCTAACACTTTAGTTTACTTTGCACCCAGTAGAGTTCAACCAGATTTTCAGGGGGCAGACTTTCATGTGGAATTCAGTGAGCCTGGTTCCTTAAATCCCTGGGATTCAGAGTCCTTCACTGGATTCTGCATTCAGCCAGCAGATGAAAGAGTGACCAGAAGATCATGAATGGCTGGTTTTCAAAGGTGGAGTCTGCAAATGGCGCATGTCACTTCCACTCACATTCCATGGGCCAGAACTCAGGGAATAGTCACATCCGAATGTAAGAGGTTGACAGATGTCATCTAGCTGAGTTCCCAGGAAAAAGAGGAAACTGGGCTAGCGAGTGGTTCATCTCTATCACAGTAATTCAATTTAAAATCATTAACTTTTTCCCAACCATGCTCAAGAAATTAAGAACTCTTTAATGTATGTTCAATCTGGGCTCAAAGTAACTTACATATGATAAAAAATGTTTACTAAACATGTTTAGTTTACTAGTTTATTAGCTTAGTTTACTAGTTTATTAATATTTACTGAAGTGAACTTATCCCATTAGTCGTTTTTTTTCCTCTTCAACTAACTTATACAAAGATATAAAACTAATGGATTTTAAATAATTTATTGTACAGAATTTTCACTTATTTGGACCATTGTTCCAAGAATTACCACACTTTACAGTGGAGACAGAATTCTCCCTGCACTGACCTAGGTGTTTTCTTTCCGCCCCTGCGTTTGGGTCACAGAGCACGGATGCTGAGAAAGTAGAGAAGTATGTTAAGGGACTTACTGCAAATTCCTGTTCCCTTCAGCTGTGCTCTCACTGCTGTTTGTTCACCATTACCTCCCCATGCTAGTGGTGACCCCGTGCCTTCCCTATACTGGCTGCTCCATTCTTCTCATTTTTTTATACATCTGATACTCTATACCTTCAAGACAAACTTATCACTAAACATGTTTAGTTAAATTAAGTTTAGTTTAGAATGATCTTATCCTCATTTTCCATAATCACTCTGCAATATCTAAACTATTACACATTGTGGCAGAGACTGCCAGCTGACCACCAAATGTCCCATTTCCCCTCTTCTTCCTTACCAGCACAACCCCAACTGTATTCCAAGTGATGATGTGTCCAGCTAAATGACAACATTTCCCAGCCTCTCTTGCAATAGAGTTGGCCTTATGAAAATAGAATTGGCCTTATGAAATATAAGCTGACAAGCTTGTAGTTGTTAGATTAATGCCAGCTGCTCTAACAGATAAGTTCTAAATTCTTGTCAGCTTATAAAATGGTATTTTTTTAATTTGCTTACACAACACCCAAAATGTGTGTTCCCGCCCAACAGCAAGCCTTCTCCATGGTCATTCTAGGACACAAGCTCTTTCCATATGCTGACTTACCTTTTCCTAGTACCTCAAAGTCCTTTAAATTCAGCTAGCAGATGGGAAAAGGGTATGGAGGACGGCATGTAGCTGTATGGTGACACGAAACAACAAAGAAGGCAGAAAAATGTAGTTTATGTGACTGCTCAAGAAGAGGAAATGGATCTGGTGGGCAACTAGCTGTCTCTGCCTCACAGCCAAGCTAATTCAATAATGGATTCTGACTCCGACAAATCAGCAGGCATGATTAGAACAGGCCACAGTCCCTACTCCCTGACTCAGTACATTCCAGGGAAGAAAATTTCATTTAATCAGTCCTCCAAGCCAAAGATTAACATTTTTTCTTTACTCTCTGCCATAACAAGTTTATCACTATTTCTTTCTCCTACTCTTGTTGTCATAAACCATGACATAAGAATAGTTCCCAATCATAATCAGACTCATCAGCCTTTATGGTTACAAAAAAACAAAATAAAGTTTAAAGATGACTGAGATAAGCAAATGGATGAGATAAGCTTACCCTGAATATGTATTTAAAATCCCCAAAAAGCGGCACCTGTGTGGCTCAGTTGGTTAAGTGTCTGCCTTCGGCTCAGGTCATTATCCCAGAATCCCAGGATTGAGCTCTGCATCAGGCTCCCTGCTCAGTGGGGAGTCTGCTTCTTCCTCTGCCCCTCACCCTGCTTGTGCTCTCTCTCTCACTCTCTCTCTCAAATAAATAAATTCCTTTTTAAAATAAAAAAATAAATAAAATTCCCAAAGAGAGCCAAAATTGCAAAATTTAACTTCTTGGTTGTTGTTCATAATCACATTTTTTGTTAGGTACAGGAAGAAAAACAGATAAGGTTTATAAGACATGCAGAAATCACTATCTCACTGCCCTGATCAACAACTCATTCCACTCAATGCGCAGACTCTAAATCAAAGTCTTCTCCAACACTCCCTTACCATATTTCCTCACTTATATGACATTTACTGACTACCCTAGATAGGTGTCACGCCTGCAGATTATCGTTTGTTCGACTCATATTACTTTGTAATAAGAGCACATTTATCACAAGACGAACACAGAAACATTTAAAGCAGATAATTTCTCCATCTCTCTCCTCAATCATACTGCGAATAATAATTTATCCTTAAACTTGCAAGTTTCCAATTCTTCTAGTTGTTTGTTCTCAAGGTTTTCCTACTAAGAATGTGTGTTATTTTAAATAATTCACCCTCCATATAAATTAGCATGGACACAGAGAAACTACTGATTTCAAAAGTCAATCACAACTATTTCCTTTAGGTCTTCCTCCAGAGCCACAGCCAGGTATATGAAACAGTTTTGAAACCCAGACTTGTATTTGTATGCAACTTATTTTTATTTGAGCTGGCTTTTCTGCCAGCTCAAATAAAAATAGTTGAATATGGAAGAATATCTTAGCTTTTTATTATCAGAGATCAAAATTGTTTAAGACTCAAGAATAGAGCCTTTCAGGACATGGAAAAATAGAAGGTATCATGGTTATTCATTCATGCAGTAAACATTTACTGAGGGCCTACTGGGTGCTAGTGGTGTGTGCTGGGACATGGGGGTGGGAGGATGAGGTTGAACAAGATGTGACCCCTGCCCTTGAGAGAATCACACCTCAACATGCAAACACACAACACAATATAGTAAATGCTATGGGACTTTGAGGGAGCCCAAGAGAATGGGTCACTTAGGTTCGGAGATGAGGGTGAGAACTTCTGGGAAGAAACTGAAAAACATTGTTGAGTGAACAGAGAGATGAAATAAAAATTCAAGACTATGCTAAGGAAATCTAGATAAAAAATGGTATGAATTAGGGACACCTGGGTGGCTCAGTGGGTTAAGCCTCTGCCTTCAGCCCAGGTCATGATCTCAGGGTCCTGGGATCGAGCCCTGCATTGGGCTCTCTGCTCGGCAGGGAGCATACTTCCTCCTTTCTCTGTCAAATGAATAAATAAAATATTTTTTAAAAATGGTATGAATTAAAAAACAGTATTGAATGCTATCACCTAGTCAAGGACCTGTCTTGCTGGAGGTCAAGATAGGGAGGCTCCTCTAAACCTGAGACAGTATAGGTGGAGCATAAGGGCCACCGCCCATGGGTCTCAGCTGGGATGCCCATCAACACCATCCTGGTAGTGGTCACTGTGTTGTGCCACACAGATTGCCTCCCAAACAAAAGGACGTATTCCTCCAGGTGTGGCACGTAGCCCTTAGCTGTCAGTCTCCTACAAATACAGCTTTGTCTCAAGATCCTGGCTGCACCCAAGGCCATGTGTCCTTCCCTTGGGCCCCAGTGCCTGTCCCACCCAAGGGTGTAAAGGCACTCATCTCTAACTCTGGATAACCTGGGGCCCCTTTCAGCTTCTTAGTTACTGGTCGGTTTGGATAAGACCTTCCATTGAAACTGTATCACAGAACGACTTATCTTTCCATCCAACCCTGCTTCTGTTTCTTCCCTTTCACAGGTGTCAACCCAAAAGCCCTCCTTAGTAAATATCCTACATGCTAATCTCCATCTCAGGGTCTGCGTCACAGGGAACTGGCCACACTTCCAACAACGTCCCTTAGAACCACAAGCAAAATACCAGAAAACCTCGGTATCCAGTGAACTGTCGCAACCTATAATTGAGTTAACAAATGTATTACTCCACCATTTATTTACTCATAGGTCATCACCCAAAGACATTTTGAAAAATTCATGCTGATCTTCAGGGTTTAAGCTACAACCAAGCTAAAACTGAGAGTATGTTTTCTCTAAGTTCTGAACATACAGAGACGTGGATTCAGATCTACATGTGGACACAAAAGGTCAACCGAGGTTGGCCAAGACACTCCCACTCCCCCAGAATCTCTGAAGGATCTAATCTTTTGCTTTGGCAGCAAAAGACATCAAAATGGAATTTCTTGATGGATGACAGGTTGGAGGACCCTATAAAGCTGAACTCAGAATCAGACAAAATGAAGACTTGACTCAACTACCTGCAAATTTTAGCAAACAGATGCCGAAATGATATTTGTGCTGACGTAGTTACAAGATATTACACGGCCAGTCCGAAATGCTGTCTGACCCCGCTGGTAGCTCTGCCTCCCAACTTCTGGGCACACACAGGGAATCACAGAGTTCTTTCTTTTTCTCTCACTGTCTTATCTTCTCTGCTCTTCTTTTTCTCCAAAACAGAGGCTTAAGGAATCCAAAAGACCCAGATGCCATTCTATCCTCATCACTTATTAGTTATGTGAGCTTGAAGAAATTACTACCCTGAGTCTCAGGGTATTTTCCTCACCTGCAAAAAGGGAGATAAAAAACTTCTTTGGTGCAGTTGGCAGGAATGAAAACATTAACCCCATTGGCAGAGCCACGCAAAGCTGGTCATAGTATCACATCTCCCAGGACCATGAAATAGTAGTGCTTCTCACCGTTGCTGTGCAGTGGAACCAGTTGGGGACCTTCAAAAATACTGAAGCCGGGAAAGCATCCCCAGAGAGTCTGATCTAATTGGCTGGGGATGCTGAAGCATCAAAAATGTTTAAACTCTCTCCAGGTGATTCTACAGTGCAGCCAAGGTTGAGAACTACTGCTCAATGCAGAATCTTTCACTTAAGCCACATAACAACCCCACAGGTTTAATACAATTACCCATCCTCCCCTTTTTTTTTTTAACTTTTTAAAATATTTTCTTTATTTGTCAGATAGAGAGGACAGGAGTGAGCACAGGCAGACAGCAGGCTCCCCACTGAGCCAGGAGCCTGATGTGGGACTCGATCCCAGGATGCTGGGATCATGACCTGAGCCGAAGGCAGCCGCTCAACCAACTGAGCCACCCAGGCGTCCCCCCTCTTTTTTTACAAACAAGGAAATTGAGGTTTAGAAAGGTTGAAGATTGTTCAAGCATAGAAACTATTTAGGGGCAAAGCTGACAGTTGAATTCATACAGTATGACTCCAAAAATCTTATCCATCATCAGCCTACTGCTGTGCTCCATCCTACCTACTGAATCTGAAGAATCTTCTTCAGCATGGCTTTGAGCATGCAGAATATACTCCAAAATTAGTAGCTAATTTTTCTTTTCTTTTTAGCTTTCCTCTTCTCCATTCTCTGCTTTCACAATCCACAACCTGAAATATTGCTTGCAGTTCATTAGGACTGAGGGATGGATAAGAGTGAGATGCAGAGTCAAGAAGGATCTAGGGAAAACTATTCTTTTTCCTTCTCCTCCCCTTCCTAAAACCAGGCCATGTGCATACACTTGCTTTCTATTTAAATTCTTTTGAGATAACTATTGCAGATACTATATTGGAAATATCAGAAACCCAAAAAGAAATTTTTCTACCATCCCTTCTCAAGTTTAAGTCAATGTTTCCTTTGCCTCCATCAACATCTAGGTCTTTTACAATTACAAAGTCATAATTATATACTCGTATTTGTCCATTCACATTATGCCATGCATATTTTTCCAGATTGTTTTATAAACCAATTAAGCTGCCTAGTACAGCTCTGCAAATAATGAAGTTAATTTACTGTATAACTGGGCCGAAGATATTTTCATTAAAAGTTTTCTTCTTACTGGAAAAAAATAAAAGCTTAGCCTTATTACTCTGAAAACTGATATAAAAATTTTCAACCATGTAAAAGTCACAGGACATGACATCTGCCTTCCTTTATTTGCTGTGCCCTGCTCAGTGCCCACATCCCTCACTGCCATGCCTGGCACCAAAGAGCGAGTAAACAAAAATGAATGATGCGTGAACAAATTACACCTTCCTTGCCTGAACAGTAAATTTATAAAATCAGAATTCTTAGGAGACCCTGAAATTAAGCCTGAGAACTGAGCAGGGTTAATAAGAGTGAAGTGGGCAGGAAAGCAGCCGGAAACCCCATGGTAAAGGCCAGCTATGTTAGCCAGAGGAAACATGTGGTTTCCTGAATTGTACCCATGCAAGGCCATCAACCTTTGAAGCATGACATATATAAACACTATCAAGGATCACAGCTCTATCTTCAGTCACTCTTTGGAGTTGTTTCTAAAAAGTTGCTTACATTTGTGGGCTCCCCTCTCCCTGTGCACTAATCTTGTACAGAGGTGAAGACAGCTGTAACAGAACAACAAGGCTGCAAAGAAGTGGAGTAGATACGCTTCAGAGAACACCACTGGACAACATCCTTAGAGGAGGTTTCCTAAGCTAGAGTCCATTGGGCCTCCTCTGGGAACCACAGTGGGACTTTAGGAACCTAGGAACACACTATAATTAGTGTGAAATGTGTGTGTGTGTGTGTGTGTGTGTGTGTCTGTAAAGGAGACCTCAGATGTCATCAGATTTTGTCTTTTGGTTCTAAACTCTCCTCCTTCTTCCACTTCATCAACTCAAGTGGTGGTCTTCTAAACCCATCATCTTCATTAAGAGCTGGAGGTGGGGATGAGTAGAAGAAGTAGAAGATGAGGGAACTTACCCCATGGAAGGCTTTCTATTAATTGAATCAACAGATGAGAAAAGATTTGAAAGTGCCTAGCATGTATAAGGGCCTATAAATGTTCATTGATGTTGTTATTATTATTGTTATTCTTACTCTCTGCCAAACACATAGGGTTTTTGCAACTTCACAACAACTCTAGGAGGTCAGCATAAATCCCATATCCTATTTGCAAGATTTACTTAGAGAGATTGAGTAAAGTAACCCAGGGCCACAGCTATCCAATTCCAGAACTATCCAGTTCCAAAGCTTGGACTCTCATCTCTACCCCATGGTCTGAATTTCCAGCCAAGCTTTCAGGCTGCAGGCAGCTTCTCTGGCTTTCACATTGAAAGCCAAGAGTCCTGCTCCCTCCCCCTGAATCTATCCATCAAAACAGGCACTGATCCTAAGAATGAGGTTCTTGAAGCCAAGCGTAATCTACTTGTTTGTATAATATGGTTCCAGTAATCCCATTCAAATTCCACACTCAAAGCCAGTTGCTCTCCCACCTTACCAAGGGTTAAAGAAAGAAATCACACTTATCCGCATGAACTCTCTTGCCTCTATGATGCTGGCAAGTCCAAGGCCAGAAGGGAACAAATGCTTTCTAGTAGTCACAAAACAGAGTGAGAAAGCTCTAAATCAAGTCTATTGTTTTCTGGCTTCAAAATCCATGCTAAAAACTGCAGTTAAATTTCTGCTACTAAAACAGACTTCCCAAAACAGGTGAGAAACCCAACAACTGCATTGTATAGAGCATTCCTAGGTGTCCGCACTTTACCAATGTTATCCCTACGCCTCAGAAAAGTCAAGCAGGCTGGCTAGAGGTTACTTCTTGAGAAGTTAAGCAAGTCCCTCAGGGTCACAAAAGCAGTAAGCGGCAGGCAGAAGCAGGGCTTGAACCTAGGTCTATATGATAAATAGCATTAGTGCTCTTAACTCTACTCCTCCTACTGTCTACACACAACTACTGGGATTCATGGTTCCCAAGGCTGGCATCTCTTCTTGGTTTTTCCTGGAACCGCTTCCCTGAAATCTAGCCAACCTCTCCAGAGGAGAAGGCATGGAAGCAAGACCGATGGACTCTACAAATACAAGATCCGGGTTCCAGATCCACTTCAGCCACTTACTGGCTCTGTTACCTTAGGCAAAGAGAACTCAACCACCCGAGGTCTCACTCTCCTCACTTAATACAGTGAAGATCATTGCTCAGCTCGCAGGGACCTGGAAGATGATGGGCGCTCAGGCTTAAGTATTATGCAAATGTGGGTTACCTTTACCCCACGAATTCAAAAGCCCGTGGTTTTTCTCAGCCCCCCCTCCGCGCGCCTCTCACGAGTTCCGCCGCCACCTCCTCCTCACGCCTCTCTCCCCTCCACTCCAGCAGTTCTCTTGCCTAGTAGGGAAGACCGGCCTTGGGTGCTCAAACTCTGGCTACGTTTCTTTCCTTCCGACTCTGGGCACCAGGGGTTCCCTCTCCTCGGGACCCGCGCGACAGCGTGGAGATCTTTGCGCGGCTGCCGCGGACTCCGCGATGTCAGTGCCCGGTGCGCACGCGGCCGCGCGGCCCGCCCCGAGAGGCGGGGTGTGACGGGAGGGTTTAGATAGGAGGCGCCGACCGTGAGGAACACCCCAGCGCCGGTGGAGCTGCAGCTGCGGCGCAGCCTCTCGTCCGGAGCAGCGCGCGGAGCCGCGGGGGGTTCCCACACGCAGACGCCGTGGCCCTGGCCTTCCCGCAGCTTCGCTCCAGTCCGCCGCGCTGCCCGCCATGCGGCCGCCGCTCTACCGCTGTCACAACACCACCTCGGTGGAGAAGGGCAACTCGGCGACAGTGGGCGGGGTGCTCTTCAGCGCGGGCCTCCTGGGCAACCTGCTGGCCCTCGGGCTGCTGGCGCGCTCGGGGCTGGGGTCGTGCCCGCCGCGCCCGCCGCCCTCGGTCTTCTACGTGCTGGTGTGCGGCCTGACGATCACAGACTTGCTGGGCAAATCCCTCGTGAGCCCCTTCGTGCTGGCCGCCTACGGGCAGAACCGGAGCCTGTGGGGACTGGCGCCCGCGTCGGGCAGCTCCCTGTGCCAAGTCTACGCCTTCTTCATGTCCTTCTTTGGGCTTGCCTCCACGCTGCAGCTCCTGGCCATGGCCCTGGAGTGCTGGCTGTCCTTGGGGTACCCCTTTTTCTACCGACGGCACATCACCCTGCGCCGCGGCGCGCTCGTGGCGCCGGTCGTGGGCGCCTTCTGCCTGGCTTTCTGCGCGCTGCCCTTCGTGGGCTTCGGGAAGTTCGTGCAGTACTGTCCCGGCACCTGGTGCTTCATCCAGATGGTGCACGAGGAGCGTTCGTTGTCGGTGCTGGGCTACTCAGTGCTCTACGCCAGCCTCATGGCCCTGCTAGTCCTCACCATCGTGCTGTGCAACTTGAGCGCCATGCGCAACCTCTACACCATGCACCGGCGGCTGCGGCGGCGCCCGCGCTGCGGTACCCGGGACCGCGCGGAGCCGGGGCCCTGCGACCGGGAGGCGGCCGCGCAGCCCCTGGAGGAGCTGGACCACCTGCTGCTGCTGGCCCTCATGACCGTGCTCTTCACTATGTGCTCCCTGCCTTTAATAGTGAGTCCCTTCGTGCGGACGCTGGGGGGACACTGGAGCGCGGCCCGGCGGGAGGGAAGGGTGGAGCGTGTTGGACGCCGCGCAAGAGGAGCTGCGCCCTCGGCGGCGACGGTTTGTAGTGGCACTCCCCAAATCCGGTGCCCTCCACAGCCCCGACCACACAGAACCGAATTTGTTGAGCCCGAACAGGGAAGGGAAATACCGAGTCTGATGGTGTCTTCCTAACCTTCTCCGGTTAGCAGCACCCCTTCCCTCTGGGAAGATCTCGGGGTCTTTTTTGCGCCTCAGAATGTGGTTCCTCCTTGGCAGTAAGAGTCCTTTCTTTCCCCGTGGCTAGGTAATGGTTTATTTTTTAGACCCGCCCATGATTTTAATGGCATCAGATATGGGCTAAGGCACCTGGTAGTTTTCCCCCAGGTGTCGACGTGAAAAGAGAGTAAGGGAAGGTGTGACCATGCCAGGGTGATTCGCACAGGTGACGGACTAAAGATAAATTTAGTTTTAAACATTTACGGGAACTTTGAGGAGTGGCGGCTGCTGTTCCCGGTGCTGCCACCTCGGAGGATGGTGGCGATACAGGCGGAGAGGTTGTTTGGACAGGCAGGTGTGTAGGTATGGTTCAGCCAGGGGTTTCGTTTTGATAACCTGCCTTGACAGGTTTTTGTGTTGGTCTCGTCTAGCGAGGTGACATGGAAATCATTATCTCAGGTTTCCGTTTACAAACGGGGGTGATGGTGGAGATTGAATTACCGAGGCGTTTTGAAGGCATCTCCCCCTGGGGTCCGGCCAACACTTCTGGCAGCAGTTGATGCTGAGAAGACTTTTAGAGGGTTGCTCCTCTCCCCCAGCGTACTTGTTCCAACATGAACAACATTTAAATAAATTCATTGCCAATTCAGCGCCTTTGAACGCTGAGACTTCTGTGAATAGGAATGTTAAGTTTCTTATGGCAATGTAGCAATTTTGGATGTTACTTTCAGGGTTGGATAAAGGTGAAATACAATGATTTTCCTTAAACGAAGGTCTTGATATGTGGGGAAAGAGTTGTCTGTAGCATCATCATGCAGGGTTAAGATCAAAATTACCAAAAATGTATAAATCTATGTGGTTCTCAAACTTTAGCCTGCTGGGAATCACCAGCAGTGCTGGTTGGGCCCCACCCTCCAGAGTTTCTGATTCAGATATTTTTGAAGGATTCTTATTTTTTTTTAACGATTTTATTTATCTATTTGACAGAGAGGGAGAGATCACAAGTAGGCAGAGCAGCAGGCAGAGAAAGAGGGGGAAGCAGGCTCCCTGCTGAGCAGAGAGCCTGATGCAGGGGCTCAATCTCAGGACCCTGAGACCATGACCTGACCCAAATGCAGAGGCTTAACCCACTGAGCCACCCAGGTGCCCCAGGATTCTTATTTTTAACAAGTTCCCAGGTGAGGTGAAAAGCTGCTGGTCCAGGGATCTCATCTTGGCAAACCACAGCCCACAGTCCAAACTTATTCTACTGCTGTTTTTGTACAGTGGGTGATATTAAGAATAGTTTTGGCAAATGAATCGATTTTGCAATCAATTTGATGATAGTGTACAGGAACAGGAACTCTAAGCCCCAATTAACTCAAATACTATTTCAAGAAAAAAAAAAGACTTTGGTTTTTCTCCTTAGTAGATATGAATTACCCCCCAAAAGTACTTAATTATTTTTTAAAGATTTTATTTATTTGTCAGAGAGAGAGAGAGCACGAGCACAGGCAGCAGAATGGCAGGCAGAGGCTGAAGGAGAAGCAGGCTCCCCGCCAAGCAAGGAGCCCAATGTGGGACTTGATCCCAGGACTCCGGGATCATGATCCAAGCCGAAAGCAGCTGCTTAACCAACTGAGCCACCCAAGTGTCCCAAGAGTGCTTAATTATTATTACATTTTAAATTTCATCAATGAAAGTTGTGGAAATGTGTTTTTGCTCTTGTTATAAAAGTACCTACCAGGGACGCCTGGGTGGCTCAGTTAGTTAAGCAGCTGCCTTCAGCTCAGGTCATGATCCCAGCGTCCTGGGATCAAGTCCCACATCGGGCTCCTTGCTCGGCAGGGAGCCTGCTTCTGCCTCTGTCTGCCTCTCTGCCTGTCCTCGCGCTCGTGCTCTCTCTCTCTAACTAATAAATAAATAAAATCTTAAAAAAAAAAAGTACCTACCAAATATTCACCATTTGCCCTTTGATCTATAAAACTCGAGATATTTACTCTTGGGCTCTTTACAGAGAATGTTTGCAGACCTCTGCTCTAAACTCATAGCCTTGCCTACCTATGCTGTGAAAAAGCAGATATAGTATGTCCTCAGTTTGAATGTCTTAGTAATAATAATGCAGAAAAGAACATAATAAAGCATAATACAAGAGCATTGCATTTGGACATGTCTCTCGGGGACTTGAATAACTAACTTATAGGGAATTGTGAAGATGGAAGGAGATAATGGATTTGAAGATGATTTTATTTTTTTTAAAGATTTTATTTATTTATTTGTTAGAGAGAGAGAGAGCGAGCTCAGGCAGACAGAGTGGCAGGCAGAGTCAGAGAGAGAAGCAGGCTCCCTGCCGAGCAAGGAGCCCGATGTGGGACTCGATCCCAGGATGCTGGGATCATGACCTGAGCGGAAGGCAGCCGCCCAACCAACTGAGCCACCCAGGCGTCCCTTGAAGATGATTTTATAAAGAACTGTAACATTCCAAAGATATGCAATGCAGATAACATTCTTCACAGGAACTACAACTTTCTAGAAAGGATAATGGCTTTAACATAATACATGGGTTTGAATTAGCCTTTATCCCTTATTAACTGTGACAGTGACTTATTTATCTTTTCTAACCTCAGTTTTCTTTTATCTTTTTAAATATTTTATTTATTTATTTTACAGAGAGTGAGACAGCGAGAGAGGGAATACAAGCAGGGAGAGTGGGAGAGGGAGAAGCAGGCTCCTTGCTGAGGCTAGATATGAAGGGAGAAAAGACCCTTAAAAAGAAACCTTGCTCATAGCATTAGTATTGTATTTCATTAAGCTAATGAAAAGTGTGTTGGGGGTTGATTTTTTAAATTAATTTTGCTATAATGCTGCATTAGAGCAAGATACATCTCCAAATTGAATTTTCAAATTTCCACCTTGAAAACTTTCTCAGGAAGAAAATACACAGAAAATGGGATAAACTTTAGAAGCTGTTTGCAGTACATTCTCTAATGCACAAAACATATTTTCATCAAAATTAATTTTACCTTAGAGACTTACAATGTATTAGAGGTTGGTAGGGGAGCAGGGACAATGAGAGAGGGATCTAATGATACATTGGACATAATAGCTTGAGAGGTCGACAAGCCAGGGAAGATAAGTATGAACTTGTGTAATTGCATATATCCGAATCCATGGAGTCAGAGACTTGGTGGAGGACATCCTGCATGTGTTGAGTGTGTTGAGATGACTCATGTATGTATTTCATTCAGGTGGGCAAAGAGAATGGGTGGGATGCTCCTTTCAAAGGAAACTGATAGAGGTATGTAAGGGATGGTGGGCAAGACATGAAACTGGATTTAAAGGGCTAGGGCAGAAGATGAGGTCTAGGGTGTTGTGATGGATGAACTGGATGGAAGGGGTGTTAGAGTCTCGAGAGCTCTCCTCAGCAGGGGTGTCCAGCTGCATGAGTCTCCCGCAAATTGACAACAGCAAATTTTTTTCATGGACTCTCAGATCCATTAGAGGGAGCTCTTCTCACACCAATTCCCTGTGAAAACTGAACTACTTTAAACATGTGGGGTGTATATTCTGAGGTTATTCACCAATCTAGCCATCTTTTATAGGAGCAGTTTATAAAGTGTGTTCTAGATGATGGTATTGAGCAACAGAGGTTTTTTGAAAGTCTAAATTATGTTCACATTAATACCTTTTTCAGAATAGAATATGTACTTAGATTACTGTCATAAGTGAATTTCTGTCACATTTTTAATAAACTCTAAAAATAAAAATTAAAAGCCAGGTGTAGAACAATACATTTCTAATATAAATCAGGTGACTTGAAAGTACAGATAACCTAATTATATGCAATAGAATTGACATGGATATATACTGCATAGAAATAAAACGATTCTAGTTATGTAGATGTCATTTCATTACTAAGATCCCAACTAATCAAGTATTCTGAAATAGTTGGAATTGTTTTATGCTATACTCCACTTTTTTTTTTTTTAAGATTTATTTATTTATTTATTTGGCAGAGATCACAAGTAGGCAGAGAGGCAGGCAGAGAGCCCAATGCGGGGTTCGATCCCAGGACCCTGGGATCATGACCTGAGCTGAAGGCAGAGGCTTTAACCCACTGAGCCACCCAGGTGCCCCTGTACTCCACTTTCAAGAGGAAGGAGCAAATGTAAAAACAAAGTTATATAAAGTATTCGCTTTTTAAATCAGCTTTAGTGTATAGCCTGTTGTCAACCATTAATCAAATTCAGTATGTAGCTGGTACCTATAACATTCAAGACACTGTAGTTCATTGTGAGGATATAAAATAAGAAAAATATCACATCTGCCCACAAAAGCTGAATACTGGGTGAGGGATGGAGTGATTGGGGCCATAAGGGAGTTTAGAGGAGAAAAAGGGTCACTACTAACTGATAAAATAATAGCAAATTTTGAGTTCTTATTATGTGCTAGGACCTGTTGTCAAGGTCTTATTCAGACTTCTGACAGTCATGAAAGGAAAATGGGTACAGTTTTCCCCATTGTGTAGATGAGGAAATGGAATAACTTGCCCAATTTCACACAGCCGGTGAGAGGATTTCATCCAACCCCATAGTCAGACTCTAAAGCTAATGGGCTTAGCCACTACCTCAAAGAGGCTTTGAAGGGCATTGTATTTGAGACAGACCTTGAAAGAAGCTAGGATTTGGGCATGTATAATCCAAAAGATTTTAAAGTAAAATGTCCAGTTTCTACATCTGTGAAGTGGAGATAACAATCATCCTTACTTCAGAGGATTTTTGTGAGGGTGAAAAGAAGTTTTTAAAATAAAATGCTTACAACAGTGCCTGGATTATAGTAAGCTCTACATGGGCACTAGCCATTATTATTAGTCAATGAGGATGGGAGAGGCATTCAGATATGAATACATCTTCTTTTTTTTTTAAAGATTTTATTTATTTGAGAGAGAGTGTGTGAACACAAATGGGGGGAGATGCAAAGGGAAAGGGAAAGAGACAGGCAGACTCCCTGCTGATGGGGAACCCAACACGGGGCTCAATCCTAGCACCCTGAGATCATGACCTCCACCCACGTCAGACGCTTAACCAACTGGGCCACCTAGGTGCCCCATAAGTATATCTTCTTAAGTGGGGGAGATGGGAATATCTGAGCCTACTAAAATGCTCTATAAAAATGAGAGCAAAAGGTAAGGAAACAATTATGGGAAAACACATCTCATATTCCTTAACTGCCCCAGATGGGTCTGGTCTGGGCAGTTATTCATATCCCCTTCCACAAATGTTGAGTTTACATATTTTCTGTCCCATTAGAGCCCATTTTGTCCCATTATGGATTTAGAGTCTCAGTAAGCATGGGGAACGGAATGGTTGGCCTCCCACAGAGTGGGAGGCAAGAGGCACCTGTAGTATTAATTGAAGTGTTTGCCATTTTTGGCTCAATGGCAGGAAAAGCCATGGGAGAGGGCAGTTTGCAGGGCTCCAAGGAGGCCAGACACCTCAGGGAGGATCAAGACAATAGGGACAGTCAGGCACAAGTAAGTAGGCTTATATTTCTGTGTGTGTGTGTGTGTGTGTGTGTGTGTGTGTGTGTGTGTGTGTATTCTAGTCTGAAAAGAGGGTGTCAACCACAGAAAGGTAACCACTATTCTAAGAATAAGTAATTCACAGGAGTCAAACAGGTCCTTTTGTAAGTCTCCTCCAATCTTACTGGAATATTTCCTGTCTCCTTATGTTGATTAAAAGTTTCTGTATTACTGTTGTCTCTGTAACACGTGATGTTCACAAGTAAGGCTTACTTCTAGGCTAACAAGAGGACAGGAAGCAGGCAGAAGAAAGAAAGGAGAACTGAAGAAAAGAGAACCTCTGTGTTTTGGGGAGTGTTCTGACCCTGTTTGTAAAAGGTTCAGTAGACTGGGGAACCTGAGTCAGTAAAGCCTCTGCCTTTGGTTCAGGTCATGGTCCAGAGATCCTGGGATCGAGCCCCACTTCGGAGTCCTTGCTCAGCGGGAGGCCTGCTGCTCTCCCTGCTTGTGTGTGCATGCACGCTGTCTCTTTCTCTCTGACAAATAAATAAATAAATAAATCTTTAAAAAAAATTCAGTGGACTGGATATGCCCCACCTCAGCTCTTCCTCTGCGCCGCGGGACCTGGATACTCCAGACCTGCATCATCACAGCAGGCGGAACAGTCTCCAGGGCCTGAGACCAGGGCTCCCAGGAGTACCTCCCTTCTACTCCCCTTCAGCTCAGCCCTGCATCTGCTGGCCTCCTCACTCACCCCCATTCACCGCAGTAGACTTTGCAGCTAATACATCTACCCGAGATGAATCTTCCAAACCAAGTTGCCATGTTCATACGAAATTAATGTTTCTAAAGTAAGGTTAAATGCACTTATTTCTTCCATCGACCTTTCAATATCATAATGGAATGTTTTTCTTTAAAACAGTATCGTGCTTACTATGGAGCATTTAAAACTGTCCATGAGAAAGATGGAAACTCTGAAGAAATGGAAGACCTCCGAGCCTTGCGTTTTCTGTCTGTAATCTCCATTGTGGACCCTTGGATTTTCATAATTTTCAGAACACCAGTATTTCGGATGTTTTTTCACAAGATTTTCATACGGCCGCTTATGTACAGAAACTGGCCTAGCAATTCCTGCCGAACTAACATGGAGTCCAGTCTTTGACACTGTTTTACTACCCAGTCTCTGGTAAGCTGAGGAATATGTTACATTTTCTGTCAAAGAACCATGTTTAAAAAAAAAAACTTACAATTTAAGTCATGTCCTATAACAAAATATTGAAATGTATTTTCAAAACTATATGATAACATCTTAAGCAATGTGTGTTCACTCTCTATTCATGAGCCAGTCCAGTAGATGTTTTCAAATTGTTAACAGCAACTACAATTTCACATATTATAACCAATGTTAAAAGTCTTAAAGTGATGATATTAATTGTTCCAGTGTTTGTGCTTGGTGTCCCTAATTTTTTAGAGAGGTCTAGAGACCTCAGGGTCTTTATTCAAATCCAACAGAAACACGACTATTTACGATTATGTGATATGTGTTCTTAAAATTTCTTACCCTATTCATTTCTAGTGAAACCTGATTTGTTGATTCTGTATGATAATAACCTGAATTACGGATGCTCCACAGAGAAGTGAGGTGGGGAATACAGCCAGGTAAGGGTTTGGAGAGACCTTTCCAGCCACCCTCTGGAGGCTCATGTAGGGAGGAGATCCATAAATAAGTAGACACAAGGCAGAGTGCGACTACGGCCCAGAGAAGAAAAATTAATTTTTCTCTTTTGGAGTCTAGTTCTTGTGTGTTAGGGTATCAAAATTTGGGAGTGGGTTACAATATGTTCCAATTTCTGGGACTTCATTTTACAAGTTTATCATATTGATGGATTCTTTGCAGGAGGGACCTATGCTTCTTTGAAAAACAGGGATGCATGACTTACCAGAGAATCATGTTTACTGCATTTGGCTACGTGAGGCAACAGGGTTTTCAGCACAGAGTAAAGCCCACCCAGGACTCAGTCAACCTCAGTCGAGGGTAGGTGGTAGCAACAACCTTAGGTCTACCTATTAACAGTCATATTCTGCTCTTTGTGGGAAACTGTGATATCATGTTGAGGTTCCTGAGAGCTGTGCTTTCAAACCTAGAGCAGGATGTGGCTCAAATGGAGCACAACTGAGCACTTTAATTGTACATTTACATTTACATGTTTACAACACTACGGCCAAAAGGAAGAAGAGGGGAAAATACAGCTGCAGCTAATAAACCAAACAAGAAACTCTAAGCCCAGTTTGCAGGTAAGAACTTCCACACTTGGTAAAAGGACATATGGGGGATATTAGGTTTCAGCTGCTCTGGGGTCCCTTTGTACCCCAACACACTCAGACTCTGAGGTGGAGAGCTGGTGCATTTGAACGGTCCCAGGATCCCCCTCAGCCATCCCTTTCAAAGACAAGAATATTTGCCTTATTTCCAGCTTAGCAGAACCCCACTGAGAACCCCAGAGAGTAAACTTCTGATTTGTCTCAGAAATATACTAACTTGGATATATGTGTGTTCGTGTGTGGTATAGCAAAACTGTGAAATGGCCCAATCAGGAATATACAAGCTGTAATTTTAGGGTATCACGTGACAAAAAGTACATTTGTTTTCAAGGTTAACTTTCACTTGTGTATTTAATGTGTAAATATAATATGTGTTGTATTGTCAGAGGAAGTGCCTCTCTTTTTGTGTGTGTTTTCCTTTTGGAAGGTTAACTATGGTAGCTATCAAGCTATCAGATGAATCAATAAAATTAATTTTATAGTATCTTGCAGAGGAAGTTTCTTTAAATGAAAGAAATGTGTTTAGCTTCTTTTCTGAATAAACAGTTGCCAGTAGTATTTCATTCTCTAGCGGTTTAAAAGTGTGAATTTTTAATGTGTGAACTTTTATATGCTCTTCTATTCACATTTATATTACTCTAAACAAGCTTGCATAGCTTTATCCAGGGAACTCAAACAAGTTTGCTTAGCTTTATCCAGGGAACTCAGTGATCCTTTTTTTTTTTTTTTAGATTTTATTTATTTTATTTGTCAGAGAGAGAGAGCACAGACGGGGGAGGAGCAGGCAGAAGGAGAAGCAGGCTCCCCACTGAGCAGTGAGCCCGATGTGGGACTCGATCCCAGGACCCTGGGATCATGACCTGAGCCAAAGGCAGATGCTCAACGGATTGAGCCACACAGGCATCCCTTAGTGATCCTTAATGATAAGTACAAAATATAGATTATACCATCCTGATGAAATCCATGTGAAGTTAGAAGTCAACTCTTCAATGGTCTTTTAAGTCTTTTCATTTATTCATTAGATCATTAAATATGTCTTCATTGACTCATACCTTGTGCCAGGCAATTGGTTAGGGGCCAAGGAAAAGAATACATAAGACACAGCCCTGGCCCGGGAGTTTCTCATTGTCGAGTGGGGGGACACACAGCATAAGCAGTTTTAGCAGAGTACAGGAGTCAAGGAATAGATGTGCACACACAGTCCACAGAAGAAGTGGTGTGAACTAATGGTTGTGTGGAGGATGTCAAGAGAACTTTACAGTGACAGGATGCTTACGTCAACTATTGAAAACAAGTAGCAAGTTCGACTCTAGCTGAAAGACCCCAGGAGATAGTTTATAAAAGGAGAACTACATACGGTTAATAATGTAGAAAAATTTCCAGTCTAACCAAAGAAATGCACAACTAAAATCAAATTATCAAGGACAAACCCCCCCCCAAATTTATGAGCCTCAATAACAGAGAGGCTGTTATTAAGTAAGAGGAACATGACTGGTGAGTTTATAACTTTGACCACCTTTTCTGGATCACAACGCAACAGCACGTAACAAGAATCTAAGTGTTCTTTTATACCATTCCAGTAATCCCACTCTAGAATTCTCTAGAATAATCAGAGGAGCTGTCTTAGTTAAATGCTAAACTCTCCTATTTATTATAGGAAAAATATGATAAGGAAACCATCTAAAGACGAACAAGGATTAAAACATGGGGCGCCTGGGTGGCTCAGTGGTGAAGCATCTGCCTTCGGCTCAGGTCATGATCCCAGGGTCCTGGGATCGAGCCCCGCATCAGGCTCCCTGCTTGGTGGGACGCCTGCTTCTGACTTCCCTACTCCTCCTGCCTGTGTTCCCTCTCTCACTGTGTCTCTCCCTATCAAATAAATAAAATCTTTAAAAAAAAAAAAAACTTCAGAAATACTATACAGTTGGCCTTTAAACAAGACAAGTTTAAACTGTGCAAGTCCACTGATTTGTGGATTTCTTTTTAACAAATATATTGGAAAAAATGTTTGAATATTTGCAACAACTTGGAAAAAGTCACCAGCAAACTGTGTAGACATACAAAAAATTTTAAGAAAAAGTTATTATTGTAAGAATACAGTATATAACGTATAACCTACAAAATATGTGTTATTTGACTCTTCAGGTTATCTGTAAGGTTCCAGTCAGCGGTAGGCTATCCGTAGCTAAGTTTTTGGGGAGTCAAAAGTTACACGTGAGTTTTTAACTTATAGGAGCGGAGTTGGCGTTCCTAACTCACCGTGTTCAAGGATCAATTGTAAACACACACACAAACACAAGAATTATGTAGCCATTAAAAATAGATGTTTTCAAATAATTTGTAAAAGTTGAGAAAGAATCTTACAATATAATAGCTGAAAAAAGCACAATACAAACTTTTAAGGTAAGATCCATAAATATATATGCATAGAAAATACCTGAAAAAAATCAAAGAATCAGAAGTGTGAAGCACAGTTAACCTTTTAATACGGGCTTTTCCCATAATTCTTTGCGTTTTCCAAGTTTTAAATTAAGTCCACATTTCTTTTACATAAAATTATTTTTTAAAAGAATGACTAGAAATTGACCAAGCAACCATAGGGGAAAGGCATGAAGGAAGGAAAAGCTTTCTAGTTTAAGGGAATAGTATGTGCAAAGCCATTAGGAGTAAAGGAGTGTGACATGTCCAGGCTTAGTTAGTAGTTCCATTTGGCAGAAGCTTGGGAATGGTGAACAAAGTTGGCAAAAAAGCTGAAAAGAGAGAGAGGTTTCTCATAGCCTATAATGTTGGGTGCAGTGGTGGAAGGTTAGAGACTTGGAAGCCAGTGTGCAAACAGATTGGAATTTGAGGAAGATTGTGCTGGTGGCATGAACTGTGGGCGGGACAGGAGGGGCACCAGGTGGAGGGGAGAGGGTGTGCTGGAGCCCCATGCAGTTGTGCAGTCCGTGCACTAGACCAGGGTGCTGGCTAAGTGGGTGGGACTGAAATACAGCCCAGCCTTGCTCACCTGGCTGAGCGCTGCTTCAGTTCAGAGGAATGGGCCCCTTTTTAATGATCTTCCTCCTTGGAGGGGCACAGAGACCTGGGAGTGCCAAGCTGCAAGGGAGGGAGGCAGGTGAGGAGGAGCTGAACTCAGGCAGTGGGAAGGGAGACATGATTCATATAGCGTTTTAGTAGGTAGAGCTGACGGGAAGGATTCCAATTTATGATTCAGTCCTGCCTTTTGTTTCTCTTTCAGTTGCATATATTTGGCCATTTTCTGCTTCTTTGTTTCAGTATACTCAAGAACAGTTAGGAAAAGGGGAAATTCTGAGAAAAGTCCTCCTTCCCCCTACTTTTTTTTATTACATTCCCAGTTCTTTGGAACAGAGGATGGCAGCCACTGATTCCAGTGAAGTTGCTGGATTACCTGTGGCTTTTAATTACATACTACCCAGCCAACATAACAAATGGCCGCCTGTTAGGATGGCTAATTTAGTTCCAGTAATTTGTCAAAGGCTGACTGGGCCAGGTATTCTTGAAACTTTAGGGAAGAGAAGGAATCCCACAAACAGTAAGCACTTGGATCACCCCAAGCACTCACTAGCCACACAGCCTGCTTGCACATTTAACTGAAGATCTCTGTGTTCCAGACCAGTGCTGCTCAGCGTCAGCACCACCTGGAACGTGTCCAGCCCCACCTCAGACTTAGTGAATCAGAGTCTCTTGGGGTGGGCCCAGCAAACTGTGTCTTTACAAGCCCTTTTGTGTGATCAAGTTTGAGAACCTCTACTCCATGCAAAAAGGAGAGAACAACAACAACAACAAAAATCTGCAATAGACTCCGTTCCTAATGTTTCTCCAACCTCTGATTCTCAGATCTTTTCATCTGCAGGTAATCACTCACACCTGACTCCCAATGGCATTTTTTTTTACCTGGAATGTTCTTAAGGCAGTTACAGCATTTCCATATAGGCAGCCATCAATGACCCTTTCATCTGCTCACTACCAATGGCATGATGAACCTTTGGCCCACACGTGTTGCTTCTTAGCCTCCTGCAGATGCACCTTGAGTCTAAGGCTGACTGGTTCTGCTGTGAAAGAAGACCAACTAAAAGACATTCATTCACAGAAATATTATCTATATTATATGATCTATAAAGGTGAGCTTTCATTTAGAATTTAATAATACTTTTTAGCTCTGTACAGAATATAAATCTCCAATAAAATATGTAAAGCTATTCTTAAACTTTTATAATTTAACTTTTAAAAATATTTTTAAAAACACCTCATACATTTCATCTGCCCTTCCAGGCTTTGAAGTCGGGGGCAGGGGGCTAGACATTTACCCATTTTTCTTTTTTTCCCTTAATAACTAACAGGGACTATAGAAAGGTTAAAAATATGTATTGAATAAAAGGTGCTCTCTCCCATGACTTCTGAAAAACATTAATCATATTCAATAAGAGGCTGCTGTGACTTGGTCAGAGAGCCCTCTATCTGAGAGGCATGTGCTTGTTCCAGCATATGAGATTTTTCTCATAGGCCATCCAAAGGTGAAAATAATAAATGCAGGAGAAAATATTTTTGTTCCATATTTTCCTACTGTTGCACATTGTGGAAAATACCATGTGCTTTAGTTTTATCCAGGAAATGCAAGCTGTAATTAACAATGTAAAAAATTTAGTAGGCAATTTTAAGATTGTAAAAGCAATTTTGCCTTACGGGAGTAGACTGTTTTCTGCCCTTTTTTTTTTTTTTTAAGATGTTATGTATTTGAAAGAGAGAGAAATCACAAGTAGGCAGAGAGGCAGGCAGAATGAGAGGGGAAAGCAGGCTCCCCGCCAAGTATAGAGCCCAATGCAGGGCCCCCGATCCCAGGACCCTAAGATCATGACCTGAGCTGAAGGCTGAGGCTTAACCCACTGAGCCACCCAGGGGTCCCTGTCTGTTTTATTTAATAGTCTCATGAGTGAGGCTGGAATTGTTGGTCTGGCTATTCGCAGACCCGCCTGCAGGTGGAGCAAAGCCGAGCTCACTGCTAACCGGTGGCATGTAATTAGAGCTTGTCCTCCCGGCCTTTCCACAACTCTCAAATTTGTTGAAACAAATCAGCAATTCTCTCACCTGGTATCAGCTAGGTGAAGACTCAGTCTTCCAGACAATTTTTAAAACTGCATGCACTTGGGAGTCAGTCCAGTCTTAAGAATATATGCAGTGAAGTTGTTCAGAATCCATCATGCTCTGGTTACAGAGTGTATGGAATCAAATATAGGGAGAATAGGAAATAAACTTGATTTTTCTGTCTTTTGCTACTTAGTTACTAAAACCAAAATCAATTTTATATCAGTACAAAATAGGATATGAAAATAGTAAGAGCCAGGCAACATAATTCATAACGAATTGGGAAGGACTTCTTTAATTTTCCCCAATTTAAAGCCCATACAGAGAATTCTCAATTAGGTTAAAAAGACAAAGGGCAATCAATGATTTACTGATTATGATTGGCACATAAAAAATAAAATTGCCCCAAAAAACCAAATGGGACCAAAGATCTATCCTTCAAATGTGAATAAAAGTAGTATCAGGCCAAGTAGAATTTTAGGCAGTAAAAGTTTTAAATGGTTAAGTGATTAAAAAGTCAATTTGGGGCTATAAGTTGCAATCAGTAGTGAATACCTTACAGCTGGACTTATTTTGACAAAATAATATGACAATAAAAATACAAAGAAAAAAATACTAGAAACATGAGGAATGAAAAAAAATCACTATTGGCATGGATGATTTTCATGCCTCCCTCCTATCAATCAAAGGTAGATCAAAGAGACAAAAAGACATTTGTTTAAATATATATTCCTGGGGCCACAAAACTCAAAGCTTGGATTTGTATTCGGTAGGAAGAGTATATTTAGGATGGTCTGTTTTTAAGCATAGGCTATGGTACAGACTCACAGTTCACTTTTGGGGTCTTAAAGTCATCTCAAGAAAATCATGCGTTTGTTCTCCAGAGCAGCTCAAACAGAGAGGTTCAACCAGAAGCTTGTATAACTGAGGAAAATCCATCCCATATGTAAAACTGTGGTGGGCAGAGAACATGAGCAGTGTTTCAAACAGGAGCCCCCAAATCAAAGTCCGAAGGAATAGAATCTCTGACTGTTCCATGTTAGTTCGTGATCTAGCTGCTTTGTGCATACAAAATTCTGTATACTGTGATCTAGGATGAGTATCCATCAGGGTTTTGTTTATTTAATAATGGCTAGCAATTCTCCAACAACAATGGACAAGCCAGCTGGTGCAGTGGGAGTCTTCTAATAGAGCTGCCGGTGAACCCCGTCTTGGTGTTCGTGCTTTTGTATAATCCTTTCTCCTCAAGTGTGAGCTGGATCTAGAAACTTGCTTCTAATGAACAGAATACAGCAAAAAAGATCTGGGATGTAAACATCTGGATTAGGTCAACAAAAAAGACTGGCTTCTGCCTTGCTTGTTCTAATGGAAATCAGCTGCCTCTCGCTGTGAGAGGCTCAAAAGGCAAAAAGAGAGGTCGTTCAGCCAACTGCCCACAAGGAGCTGACGCCCCCAGGGCAACTCGTCCTCCTTGAGGAAGTGAATCCTGCAACTACCTGAGCATTCTTGGAAGTGCAACCTTGCAACCTTCGGAATTCGGCCTTGAGGTAGTTCCGGTCCCAGCCAACACCTTGACTACAGTCTTGGGAGAGACCCAGAGGACCCAGCTCTGCCTGCCTGCCAGGACTCCTGACCCACAGAAATGGTGAGAGAAAGTGTTTTCTTATGCTGCTTAATTTGGGGCGAATTTTTCCAGCAGTCAAAAATAACTAATATAATCATTACTATTAAATTCATGGATTTACCAATGACATAAAAATGCATAGCACAGGGGTGCCTGGCTGGCTCAGTCGGTAGAACATATGACTCTTGGTCTTGGGGTTGTGAGTTTGAGCCCCATGTTAGGTGTAGAGATTATTAAAAGTAAAATCTTAAAAAAAAATACCGAGCGTATTTTATTGATAAATGTGGTGCATGAAATAGTTTTTACAAGCCTTGATATATTCGGCTACAAGGAAAATCTCAACAAATGTAAGAAAGCACGAATTAAACAGTTCATCTTCTCTAATACGTTTTTATTTTAACTTGCGACAAAAAACTCTTTAATTACTTGGAAGTTTTTCTACTTTTTGTGTATATCAACATGCTAAGTGGTGCATAAACATGCATATACAATTTGAATAATAATTACAAAGTGAATATCCACGGGAACATCATGCAGGTCAAGAAATAGAACTTTGCCAGTACCAGAAGACCCTGGTGTGCCTTCCCTGATCACAGCTCCAGAGGTAAACACTATTCTGACATTGAGGGTGCCCACATTTTGGCTTTTCTTTATTTTACCACTTATGTGTGTGTCATATAATACATGTACTCTTTCATGTCTTTCCTTCTAGCGTAGCCAAATGTCTCAGGTCAGATACCTCACATGCAAAGGCTAGGACAGGGATTCAGATGTATGTGATTTGCGGAGCTTGTGGTCTCAGGAGAAAGGTTGGGGAGAGAAGCAGGACAGGGATAGGAGCTAAGCAGGGATGAGGTCTCTCCTTCAGCCTGATCCCCAACAGAGCTCTGGAGCGTGGAAAGTACAGTGGTGGTCCCACTGAGATACTTGTGACAGCATGTCATAAAAAGTCTTGGCCTGTGTTTATCAGGGGTGCCCTTTTGGCCAAGGGCAATTGTCCAGAGCAGGGGACAGCTGTGAGCCATTAGCAACCCATACAGGAGCTGAGGGATGGAGCCCCAGCCTGGGAAAGGGGTTCTGGACAGCACCCAGAATATATTCTGTTTGAGATTCAGCCTTGCTCTATGTGTAGCTGCAATTCATACATTTTCATTGGCAAATAGCATTCTGTTGTCTGACTAGATTATAAACACTGTCAGTGAACATTTGGGTTGTTTCCAGATAGACCTATGACAAATAGTGCCGCTTTGACTATTCTTAACATGTATTGTGTTGGACATACTGTGTCAGCATATACCTAGGAGTGGAATGGCAGCATTACAGGGTATGTGCACCTCTGATTTTACTATTTATATTTACTATTTATACCAGTTTTTAAGTAAGTTCCAGTTTACACCACACAATAGCCTTGTGTGGTACCTCCCACCGCTCTGCTTCTATTTTTGGACTTTATAGGTGTTAGCCATTCTGTTAAGTTCGTAATGGCATCTCATTAAGGATTTAATGTGTTTTCCTTCTTGATAATAATGATGTTGCCCATGTTTTCATACATTTATTGGCTCTTTGGAAGTTCTCTTTCTTTTTTTTTTTTTTTTTCAAAGATTTTATTTATTTATTTGACAGAGATCCCAAGTAGGCAGAGAGACAGGTGGGGGCGGGCAGGGGGAGAAGCAGGCTCCCTGCCGAGCAGAGAGCCCGATGTGGGGCTGGATCCCAGGACTCTGGGATCATGACCTCAACCGAAGGCAGAGGCTTAACCCACAGAGCCACCCAGGCACCTGGAAATTCTCTTTCTATAAAGTTTTTGTTCAAGTCTTTCACCTAGATTTTTCATAAAATGTCTGTCTTCTCTTATTGAAGATGTCTGACCGACTGATACTTTGTCAGTTCTGTGTGTTGCAAAAATTTTCTTCCATTCTGTAATTGCTCCTCTCAGTATCTTTATGGTGACTTTTAATGAATACAAGTTTTCATTTTATTCAAATCTAGTTTATTAAGCTTTTATCTCATAATTAAGCTTTTTCATGTCTTGTTTTAGATTTTTTTTTCCTAACCTGGAATCATGAAATATTTTTTTATATTATTCTATAAAAGCTTTATAGTTTTATCTTTTACTTTTGGGTTTGTTAGGTTTTTTTAGAGGAGGGGGAGGCGCAGAGGGAGAGGTAGAGAGAGAATGTCAAGCAGGCTCCATGCACAGCACACAGCCCTGTACTGGGCTCAATCTCATAACCCTGAGATCAGGACCTGAGCCAAAATCCAGAGTCAGATGCTTAACAAACTGAGCTATGCAGGCACCCTTTTACTTTTAGGTTTTAATCCAACTATAATTTATTTTGCATATAGTACGATGTAGGTAACTAGTTTTGTATTTTTACCATATAAATAACCAGTTGTCTCCAACTGAAATTTTTACTGGAAAGTTCTTTCTTTCCCCATTGATATTAAATGTCATATATTGGTCACATAGCAAGTTTCTAGATTTGTATTCCATTTCTAGTCTCTCTCTACTGTTCCAGTGACCTTAGTTACTATAGTTTTATAATACCTGGTTCATTCAGACCTCCCATCTGGTTCTTCTTGAAGCAGGCCCTGCTTTGTGTTTCCATATAAACTTTTAAATAAGTTTGCCAAGTTCCACCAAAACCAAGCAAACAAACAAACAAAAACCTTTTTTTTAAAATGAGATTATACTGGATCTATTGATCAATTTAGTTTATCTCCCAATTTACTTTGGTCTTCTTCAGTATTTCTTTTTATTAATGTACATACAGAAAAGTATGCAGATTAAAAGTAGATGATGGAATGAATCTTCACAAAGCAGACACACATAAGTAACCAGCACTCAGACTAACAGAATACCATCAGCATCCCAGCCCCTTATTGTATGTAAGTGTTGGTGTAAATTGTACACCTGAAACTAATATTACACTGAATGTTAACTAATGAGAATTTAAATAAACCCCCCCAAAAAAAAGAGAGAGAGAGAGACAAAGAAATGCAAATTTGGGGGCCCTCCCAGAACTACTGGATCAGAACACATGGTAGTAGATTCCAGGAACTTGTGTTACCACAACCTCTCCAGGAATTCTTTTTTTTTTTTTTTTTTAATATTAGTATACTTGGCACACAATGTTACGTTACATTAGTTTCAGTGTGCAGCAGTGTTTTAACTTCTCTCTTAATGCTCTGTTCCCCACAAGGGGAGCTGCCAGCTGTCACCATACAACACTCTTACAATGCCATTGATTCTATTTCCTATACTGTGCTTTTTATTCCTATAACAGGAATGCATGCTACAGTTTGAGAAGCTTGTTTTTTGTTTGTTTTTTTTCTTCACTTGGGAAGGTCAGAGGTCTGTGAAGGATAGTCAGGGCTGAGTGGCATTTGTAGGAAAGCAGTGATGTGTTCAGAGCGGATGCACTGTTATTTGCTTATATTTACAAAGGGTACCAGCATGAAACATGCTTTCTGATGATTGTGTAGGGGGGCTAAGCAGCATCAACCACACAGTGCTGGCCAAGGGAGGCTGTTGAGTCTTGATTTTGCACAGGGCCCTCAATCTTCAGAGCTGTTGTAACATTTTACACCATGGGCAGAGAGTAATACACTTCCTCATATTCAAAACAAATTCAAACAAGCAGTTTGGATTCTTTGATTTCAGTAGATCCACAAAGATGAAAGAAAACCTACTTAAGATACATAAGAGAGTGTAGTAAAATGATATAGTTAATTCTTTAGATTTGAGGGTGTGTTAAAACCTGAGATTATGGGCCCAAAATATAAAGGTTTCCAAAAAATCTCCTCAAATAAGGGATAACCAAACTGTGTATCATTGTATTATTTATGCCACAAGTTGCAGAAATAAGTAATAAAATTCACTTAGCATTTGCTGATCAAAAAAAATAAAGAAAGAAAAGAAAAAAACAATCCTAGACCCTCAAAATTCCTTTTTTAGCTACCAACTTCACTCATAAAGGGTAACCACTTTCTTGACTTCTGATATCATATATTAACTTTCTCTGCTTTTGAACTTCATATCAATAGAATCACACAGGATATACTTGGCATTTTTCACTCAACATTATGCTTATGAAATCCACCCATGTTGTTTAGATAGTTTTGTTCATTCTCATCACTCAAGTGTATATAGTATTCCACAGCATGAATTTACTACACTAGATTAAATCATTCTGTTGTAGATGGACATTTGAGTTATTTCTAACCGGGCTGTTACAAATGGTAATAAACATTCCAGTGCACGTCTTTGGGGAGCGTATGCATGCATTTCTACTAAGGATGTAACTGTGATGTAATTGCTAGGTCACAAGGTTTTATCCTTAGTAAATACTGCCAAACAGTCTTCCAAAATGGATTGTATCAATTTCTACTTCTAGTGCAGTATTTGAAAGTTCTAGTCAATTCACAGGCTCATCAGTTCTTCATATACTCTATTTCACTTTAGCTGTTCTGGGACCACACAGTGGTATCATACTGTGGTTTTAATTTGCATATTCCTGATATGCACCCTTTCATACGTTTATTGGTCTTCAGCTAGCCCTCTGTAAAGGATCTGTGCCCGTCTTTTCCCATTTTATAAGAGGTTATCTGCTTTTTGCTCTATTGATTTATGAGAGTTTCATTATCTGAATCTATTAAGTTCTTGAGTTTTGCACTTTGGTTGGAGTGTACCAAAATTTTACAGTGTGGAAATTCTAGGTAATCCAGATCTTTTTGGTTCTTAGAATTCAAAATGAGAATTTCAATAATGAAGGGTACCTGAAGCCATTGTAGGTGTGTTTCTGTTGATTCTGGCTCTGGTTCCTCATTTCCTGGTGAGCTTGATAATTATGCTAATTGCTCATATTGCTGAGATTTCTGACACCTAAAATGGGGGCTCCTTCAGAGAGGAACTGCATTTGATAAGTACCTGTGGTCAGTTCAGGACTACTTTTTTTAATTTTATTTATTTATTTGACAGAGATCACAAGTAGGCAGAGAGGCAGGGGAGAAGCAGGCTCCCTGCTGAGCAGAGAGCCTGATGTGGGGCTCCATCCCAGGACCCTGGGATCATGACCTGAGCCGAAGGCAAAGGCTTTAACCCACTGAGCCACCCAGGCGCCCCTCAGGACTACTTTAAACCCATCAGGGCATAATGCTTTTTTGGACCATCCAGGTGAGGTGAATTGGGGTTACAAACCCATAATCCCTACCACCATGTGCTTGTAACTTCCCTAGGATAGGATTTTCTTTTATTTACTCCCTCTGCACTGGTTCAGCATCAAAGGGTTTTTATTTTTCTGGGGGTGGGGATTAGAGAGGGAAAGACAAGGTTTACTTCTGATTCATTCTTAATCTGAGGAAATAGCCTTTTGGGATCCTAGCCTTATGGGGGAAGGTTTCCTATGATACTCTCCATCTTTGCCAGAATTTAGACTTGAATTTAGACTTAAATTCTGAACTTGTGGACCCTGAGAGGACATAAAAAATAAAACCAAGATTTTTTAGTTGGCAGATATTCTCAGAGGCAAAAGCAACATCTGTGTTCTGCTTTTCCCCTTCCTATCGTACCATCTTTTTCATGTTCTTCTGACTTTTGAAATCCTTGCACATAGTTTTTTTTCAACTGGAGGATTAGCCTGAATAGTCTAGCCTGCTACATTACCCAAAATAAGACTTTTTGAAGTTTTCAGGCTATCAAACAACTCTGGGAAGATGAAGGGAATCTCTTAAGTGAGATCACTAAAATAGTTTAATAAATAATTAAAACAAGATCAGTTAACATTAAAAAAAAGTGTAGGATGTAGTCAATTCTGCATGTTAGAGGTAAATCTGTAGGAACAAATAATTTTAATATTTAAAAAGGAGAAAAGAATTGCATTATTTGCAATTTTAGAAAAAGAACCTAAGCAAAATGGGATTTTAAAATGATAAAGATAAATGAAGGATAAAAAAATATATGTAAGTAAACTAAAAGCTGATTCTTTGGCAGTGAGGAAAGAAGTAAGAAAGACAAAATTAACTAATGGGGAAAGCAACACAAAACAAAATTAAAGATAAAGGAGAAGGGCGCCTGGGTGGCTCAGTGGGTTAAGCCTCTGCCTTTGGCTCAGGTTATGATCTCGGGGTCCTGGGATCAAGCCCCACATCAGGCTCTCTGCTGGGCGGGGAGCCTGCTTCCCCGCCTCTCTCTCTGCCTGCCTCTCTGCTTACTTGTAATCTCTGTCAAATAAATAAAAATCTTTTTAAAAAAAGATAAAGGAGATATGACACTGATAGAAATTTGCAACTGTAGGCAACCATTAGGTGATGTCATTTTCAAGGTCTCCACCAGACCGCCACTGCCTGCTCCCGTCCCCTAGAGCCCCTGGGGTGTAGGCATTTTAGAGGAATGGCAGGAGATGAAGTCAGGAGGGTCCAAATCTTTCTCCTCTGAAGGCAGGCAGAGCAGGTCTATTTATGTTGATACCTACACTTGACAAAAACATCACCAGGAAGAGATAAGCATTACAAATTTGGAGGCCTCCAAGACTACCCTCAGTTTTGAGGATTCTTTCAAAGGACTCACAAGACTCAACATATAGTTGTGCTCATGGCAATGATTTCTTACAGTGAAAGGATACAAAGCAAATAAACAATGGGAGAAAGCATATGGAGTGAAGTCCAGAGATAACCAAGCACAAGCGTCCTAGAGTCTTCTCCAGTAGAAATACACAAACATGCTTCATCCCTCCAGACAATACTGGTGAAGTATTATCTTCCAGGGATGCTCATTAAGGATCTGTGTCCAAGCATTTTATTGGGAGTTGCTCACATAGGCAGCTTCTGCCTGGTACATACCAAAATTTCAGACTCCTACAGGGAAAGCAGGTGTTCAGCATAAACCAGTATTGCTTGTACAAACAGTATAGGCACAGTAAACAACCTTTATCACTTAGAGAACAGTGGGAACCCTCTTCAAATCCAAGTTCCCAGGAACCAGCCACAGGCTAACCCTGTAAGCAAATCTTTCCAAGACAGCTGTCTCAGACCTACTATGTTAATTCTTTCCTACACAGAATTTTATAAGAAGGAAAAGCATCATTCTTAACTAATATTATTTGTTTCTAGAAAATAAAAAAGGGGTCACAGTGGCTCAGTTAGTTAAGCATCAGCCTTCAGCTCAGGTCATGCCAGGATCCTAGGATGGAGCTCCACATCAGGCTCCCTGCCCAGCAGGGACTCTGCTTCTTCCTCTCCCACTTTCTCTTCCCCAGCTTGTGTGCTCTCTCTCAAATAAATAAAATCTTTAAAAAAAAATATATATATATATATATATAAAAGAAGCATCTGGCAAACTGTTAAAATGAATGAGTTTATAAATATGGTTTAATATAAAATATATAAAAAATCAATAGCATTTTTCTATACTAACAGCAACCTGTACAAAACAAACAAAATGGGTCCTGTTCACAATGGCAATTAAGAAACACATAATGTTTGGGAATAATCTTAACAAGGTATATAGTGACGCACAAAGAGGAGAATACAAATTATATTAAAAATATAAAATAGGGGCACCTGGGTGGCTCAGTCGTTAAGTGTCTGCCTTTGGCTTGGGTCATGGTCTCTGGGTCCTGGGGTTGAGTCCTGCATGAGGCTTCCTGCTCCTCCAGGAGCCTGCTTCTCCTTCTCCCACTCCACCTGCTTGCGTTCCCTCTCGCTGTGTTTTTAAATAAATAAATAAATAAATAAATAAATAAATAAAATCTTAAAATATATAAATACACACACACACACACACACACACACACACACACACACACACACAGAGGCACCTGGGTGGCTCAGTCAGTTGTCTCCCTTTGGCTTAAGTCATGGTCTTAGAGTCCTGGGATTGAGCCTCAAGCCTCACATAGGGCTCCCTGCTCAGCAGGAAGTCTGTTTCTCCCTCTTCCTCTGTCCCTCCCCTCACTCCTGCTCTCTCTTGCTTACTTCCTCTCAAAAAAAAAAAAATAAATAAAAATAAATATATATATATGCATATATATAGATATATATGAATGACTTGGAAATTGGCCAGATATTTATTCCTGATTAAGACAACTGAACATGAAAATAAATATGTCTGAATTTGATTTGTGGGTTTAATGTAACCCAATCAAAATCTCTATTGCTTTGAGTTCCTTCTTTAAGGGAAAAATATGGTAAGACTGATGAATCACAGACCTGTACCCCTGAAACAAATAATACGTTATATGTTAATAAAAAAATAAAATGAAAAGAAAATAAAAATATGTTTTTGCCTACATTGACAAAATGATCCAAAAGTTTATTTGGAAAATAAAAAGGGAAGAAATTCTGGGAAAAAAAAAAAAAGAGTTGTGGGAGAAATAGTTCTATTCTGTTTTTTTTTTTAAGGATTTTTAAAAAGATTTTATTTATTCATTTGACACACAGACAGAGATTACAAGTAAGCAGAGAGGCAGGCAGAGAGAGAGGGGGAAGCAGGCTCCCCGCTGAGCAGAGAGCCCGATGCGGGGCTAGATCCCAGGACCCTGAGATCATGACCTGAGCTGAAGGCAGAGGCTTAACCCACTGAGCCACCCAGGCGCCCCCATTTCTGTTTTAATCGTCTTACAAAGATAAAGTAATTAAGACAATATAGTATTTGCACAAAGGATAACTAGATCAACAAAACAGGTCCAAATACAGATCTTACTATCAAATGACAAGAATGCACCATAAATCAATGAGGAAAAGAAAGATTAGTCAATATATGATAGGCAAATAACTGTTTAACAATTTGAAATGAGGCCCTAATTTGTCTTTGGAGAAATATAAGTATGTCCTATCTTTATCACTTTAAATGGCCATTCTGTACTACCTAATTAAAGCCCCAATAGGTTTGGCTTTGAAAAGGATTTACAGTTTACAGTGTTAGATGCTACATCTGTATGTCCAAACAATAACCAAAATAAAAGTGCTGATAAGCCTAGGGAAAGTATTGCAAAGGGTTAATATCTTCATTAGAAAATTAAGACCTATTTTTACATGAGGCAGAAATTGTAGTAGAAAAATAACCTCTCAAAGGTCACATGGCCTTGAGTAAGCTATTTAGCTCTTCTGAGACTCAATTTCCTTTTTCCTTGCAGGGTGTGAGGGATTTAAAAATATAAAGCTCTGAGCACAGTCTTTGGTGTATTACAGCTGCTAAACAAATGGTAGCTAGTTAGTAGGGGCGGTGGTAATGGTCATTAACAGTGAGAGCTCACAGAATAAGAAAATGTTAAGTCCCCAAAAGACAAATGCTTAAGAATGTGAACAGAGGGGCTCCTGGTGGCTCAGTGGGTTAAAGCCTCTGCCTTCAGCTCCGGTCATGATCCTGGGGTCCTGGGATAGAGCCCTGAATGGGGCTCTCTGCTCAGTGGGGAACCTGCTTCCTCCTCTCTCTCTCTGACTGCCTCTCTGCCTACTTGTGATCTCTGTCAAATAAATAAATAAAATCTTATTTAAAAATATGAACAGAAATTCTCAAAAGAGGAAATAAAACTCTTAATCTGGGAAAAATGCTCAACTTCACCAAAAGTCAAAGCAATGCAAATTGAAACCATAAGGTAACATTTGAAAACATCTTAATAAACATTTTTTTCTTAATAACATTTAATAAAACATCTAATACCCTGGGCTGAGAGGGTTCCTGGAATTGGTATTTTCATACATTAATGATAATATACAAGTTGGTATAACCCTCTTAGGAAGTAATGTGGAATTATGTACTATCATTTCAAAAAAAGATCATATTCTTCGATTCAGTGATTTCATGTCTAACATTCAGTACTAGAACAGAATCCCAAACATGGAAATGCTACATGCAAGAAGGATGTCATGTGTAGTTATTGTCAAATAATGGAAACAACCAGCTATGGGAGGAATGATTGGGATTTCCTCCGAGGAATGATGATTACAGTGATACTACATACAAAATACAGTAAGAGAGGATCCAACATTTTCAGTGTATTGCAGACAAAACTGGAAGGATATATTTCAAGTTGGAAACAGACATTAGAGTGACATGATTATGGAAAATTATTACTTTTATAATTTAAAACTTATAGTTAATTGAAACTAGGTTTTCCTGACTATTTCCAAATGGGTTCTTTCTCTTATAAATGACATCAGAGGGGCATCTGGGTGGTTCAGTCTGTTAAGCCTGTATCTTTGCCTCAGGTCATGATCCTGGAGTCCCGGGATGGAGCTCTGAGTCAGGCTCCCTCCTGAGCGGGGAGTTGGCTTCCCTCTCTGCCCCTCCCCCCTCAAATAAATAAATAAAATCTTTACAAAAAATAAATGACACCAGAATTTAAGGTCAAAACTCTTGACAAAGCTGACAGACTAATTTTTCTATATTGCTCCTCTAGATGGAGCACAAGTACTTAAAATATGTTATAACCATACTTATAGTCCAGAATTTTAGAGCTCACAGGACTTCAAAGATAATCTAGTGTGTTTTCTTTAATGTGAGGGATATACAGAAGGCACTCCCTAGCTACAAGACATTTATTTATTTATTTTTTTATTAGTGCTGCTTTTACATGACCTAGACTTTCTCACATTGAGTATATAGCCTTGTTGAGTGGAAGTTCCCAATGGAGGGGAAGATGATAACGGGGAAAAATCAAAGATGCAAACTTTTCTGAAAGCCCTAATATTACTTACATAGAATTATAATCTAATAACTATCCCCTGAAATGTTAACAAAAAATTCTGTCAGCTTATTTAATGGTTTTGCTTTTTGTTTTTGGTTTGGGTTTTGGTATCCTAGTAAGGCTGGGCTCCACAGAGGAAAAGGTGAGAATTTGTGACTTTGATGTGTGGCTAATTGACTAGGGGTCCATCTGTGCAGGGAAAATCTGATCAAGAATCCACTTTGGGGCCTGAAATGTCTCTCTGGTGATGCCAATTGCAATAGGAGTTTGGCTTTGGACAGTCCTTGGGTTACATCTGGCCTGCTAGCTCTGAGTTTCCTCTAAACGTTCTCAACTGTTTGTTGGATTTAAATTTCAAAACCATAATTAAGATGCATAATCTCTTTCTTATAACCCAGTTTTGCCACAAAGCCATTTGGAACCAAGAACAGAATGAAGAGCCACAACTTCCTCAGAACTATTCCTCTCTCTATATATACCGAGACCACAACAAAGGCATCAAAAGATGGGGATGGTAGGAGACTGAGAACTTTTATTCTGGTACTTGGACTGACAGGGAAAAACATTCTCGGGTATCATGAGAAGTATTATTAGTAGCTCTCTGGGCTCCCAGATAGAGAAGAAGCAGGTAGGACCCCTTCTCATGGAATCCAGAGGTAGAAATGGCCTGTAAAACTCTTCTATTTGGGGATAGCTTGTTCACAATTCTTATTCCCTGTGTTAGGTGCAGTGTGATGGATAAAATAAAAAGCCAGGATCCGGGAAGGAAGGAGGCAAGATGGCAAACCAGTAGGGGACCCTGTTTCAGCTCGTCCCCTGAATTTAGCTGGATATCTACCAAACCATCTTAAACACCCATGAAATCAGCCTGAAATGTAAGTGTATATATATCTGGATCTCTAGAAGCAGAAAAGCAACTGCTTTTTGCATACGTAGGATGCTCAGAGTAATGAATCTTCCAGGAGATATCAGAAGATAAACAGAAGGTGGAGGGAGCATCCATAAGCTGGCTCCTGGATATAACATCACAGCACAAAATTGGAATGCTTAGGAATCTACTCTATCTAGAGACGTTTCTCTGAAAGGGGTTCTGGAAATGAAAAGGCAGAATAGTATGTAGGGCATTGTGGTCTTGGGATGCGAGGAGCCACAGAGTGAAAGGAGGTCCCTGAACCCGTAGAGT
This sequence comes from Taxidea taxus jeffersonii, assembly GCA_003697995.1. Taxonomy (NCBI): domain Eukaryota; kingdom Metazoa; phylum Chordata; class Mammalia; order Carnivora; family Mustelidae; genus Taxidea; species Taxidea taxus. The sequence continues at coordinate 30,596 of ML102394.1, read as the reverse complement.
ACAGCAAGCCCAGGAAGGGACTCAGCTCAGATCACCATAAACCTTGAACTGGGCCTGTCGATAATCGCTCTTCTCTTGGGCAGCCTGAAAAAAATCTTCAACCTGCACCTGGGACCTGGCAAAAACTTGCAAAGTGGTGGCAGCCCAGAAAGGGTTTTACAGCAGTGCTCAGACATGATCCAGGAGCTTTGGGTGTTCGAGTGAGCCTGTGGCTGCTCACAGTTTTGGAAGCACAAAGGGCAGTGGCACTCCTGGGCCTCTGGGACTACCTCTGAGAGAGTTGCTGTGGGTGCACACGGGGTTGGTTGTGGTTTTCAGCGGTGAATGCAGAAGTGGAAACTGTTTGCCCTGGAGGGTTTATTAAAGGGTAGACTTTAATTTTTCTGCTCTGAGCCAGAGGTTTGGCTGTGGCCATTTTTGCTCTGTCCTCTGAAGAGGAGTAAAAAGCCCCTAGGTAACAAAAGTCACACAGAAGACCAGCTTCCACAGAATCTATCCCCCTGACAGGTAGCAGGGCAACTTTGCACAGGCAGGGTTATCTGAGAAACAGCCCAGCAGGACCCTTCCCCAGAAGACAGGCTGGAAGAACAGGTGGGTGACAATCCTATGGATCCCATAAGACTGTAAAATCCCAACACCAGGGGAAAATTATATATTGAGCTCCAGGTGTCGCCTCATGACTTACTTATTTTTCAGATAAAATTCTCCTTTTCTTTTTGTTTTTTCTTTTTCTTATGCTTTTTCCTCTTTTTTTTTCTTTTTATCTTCTCATTTCAACTACTTGCTTATTATATCAACTTATATTTTGTAGTAGCTTTTTAACTTGTATTTTTTCACATCTATATTTTTTATAGATATATGCCATGTTGTAGTCCTTTTTTCACTATTCAATTTTACCCCTATATATGTGTGTGTGTGTGTGTGTGTGTGTGTACATACACACACACACACACACACAAAGTTTTACTTTTCTTATAATTTTGGGACACAGTGTCCTTTAACACACAGACCAAAATACACTCAGGGACAACTGAGACATCCTGATTTGTCAACACTGAGAGATGTTCTCCCAACCCCTCCCTAACTTCTTAAAAATTTTTAAATTTTTAAAATTTATACTTGTGTTTTATTTTGGCTTTGCTTTTTTGGTAGTAGCTTCAGACCACTCTGGATTTTGCTAGGGTGAATCTTACTTGGGTCATGGTTGATATTTTGGACTCTGCTTATTCACTCAACCATCCCTCAACAGAATGACTAGAAGTAGGAACTCTCAACAAAGAAAATAAGCAGAGATAATGTCCTCTGCCACAGAACAATGGATATGGATATAAGCAAGATGTCAGAGATAGAATTCAGGATAGTAATCATAATGTCACTAGCTAGGCTTGAAAAAAAGCATTAGTGACAATATAGAAATTCTAAGAGCAGAAATTAGATCAATCAGGCTGAACTAAAAAAAAAAAAGTGCTATGAATGAGATGCAGTCTAAACTGGATACTCTAACAGCCAGGGTAAATGAAGCAGAAGAGAGAATTAGTGATTTAGATGATAAGCTGATGGAAAGGAAGGAGGTTGAGGAAAACAGAGATAGGCTGCTAGTAGTAAGTGAGAAGAGGTTTGGAGAGATTAATGATACCATGAAATGTTCCAATCTCAGAATTACTGGAATCCCCAAGGAGGTGGAGGGGGGGTTAGAAGGTATATTTCAGCAAATCATAGCTGAGAACTTCCCTATTCGGGGGAAGGAAACAAGCATTTGAGTCCAAGAGACAGAGAGGATCTCTCCCAAAATCAATAAAAATAGATCAATAACCCAACATATAATAGTGAAACTTGCAAATTTTACAACCAAGGAAATAATCCTGAGAATTCCCAGGGAGAGGGAGTTCCTTACATATGGAAGGAGGAATATCAGAATAATGTCAGACCTGTCCGCAGAAACCTGGCAAGCCAGAAAGGGCTGGCAAGACATATTCAGGGTACTAAATGAAAAGAACATGAAGCCAAGAATACTTTATCAAGCAAGGCTGTCATTCAGAATGGATAGATAAAGAGCTTTCAGGACAGGCAGAAACTGAAAGAATATATGACTACCAAGCCTCCCTGCAAGAAATATGAAGAGGCATTCTATAAGGAAAGAGAGACTGCAAGAGTCACATAGACCAGAAAGAAAATGTATAGAAACAGGAACTTTACAGGCAATATAATGGTACTAAATTCTATCTTTCAATAATTACTCTGAATGTAAATGGGCTGAATGCTCCCATGAAAAGACACAGGGATTCAGATTGGATAAAAAACAAGGACCCATCCATATGCCATCTACAGAAGTCTTATTTTGAACCTAAAGATGCCTCCAGATTAAAGGCAAGGGGATGGAGAACCATTTACCATGCTAATGAGCCTCAAAAGAAAGCTGGGGTAGCAATCCTCATTTCAGGCAAATTAGATTTTAAACCAAAGACCATAGTAAGAGTTGTAGAGGGACACTATATCATACTTAAAGGGTCTATCCAACAAGAAAATCTAACAATTGTAAATACCTATGCCCCCAACATGGGAGCAGCCAAATATATAAACCAATTAATAACCAAAATAAAGAAATATTTTGATAGTAATATATTAATAGTGGGAGACCTCAATATTCCACTCACAGCAATGGACAGATCATCCAAGCAGATCAATGAAGAAACAAGAGCTTTGAATGATGCATTGGACCAGATGGACTTCGTAGATATATACAGACCATTCCATCCTGAAACAACAGAATACTTATTCTTCATGAGTGCACATGAACTTTCTCCAGAGTAGACCACATACTGGGTCACAAATCAGGACTCAACCAATTCCAAAAGATTGAGATTATTCCCTGCATATTTTCAGACCACAAAGCTTTAAAACTGGAACTCAACAACAAGAAGAAGTTTGGAAGGAACTCAAACACTTGGAAGTTAAAGTACACCTTGCTAAAGAATGTTTGGGTCACAAGGAAATTAAAGAATAACAAACAATTCATTGAGACTAATGAGAATAAAAACACACTGGTTCAAAATCTATGGGATATTCTGTTCCATTGATCTATGTGTCTGTTTTTGTGCCAGTACCATACTGTCTTAATGATGACAGCTTTGTAGTAGAGCTTGAAGTCTGGAATTGTGATGCCACCAACTTTGGCTTTCTTTTTCAATATTCCTTTGGCTATTCGAGGTCTTTTCTGGTTCCATATAAATTTTAGGATTATTTGTTCCATTTCTTTGAAAAAATTGGATGGGATTTTGATAGGCATTGCATTAAATGTGTAGATAGCTTTAGGTAGCATAGACATTTTCACAATATTTATTCTTCCAATCCATGTGCATGGAACATTTTTCCATTTCTTTGTGTCTTCCTCAATTTCTTTCATGAGTACTTTATAGTTCTCTGAGTATAGATTCTTTGCCTCTTTGGTTAGGTTTACTCCTAGGTATCTTATGGTTTTGGGTGTAATTGTAAATGGGATTGACTCCTTAATTTCTCTTTCTTCTGTCTTGTTGTTGGTGTAAAGAAATGCAACTGATTTCTGTGCATTGATTTTATATCCTGACACTTTACTGAATTCCTGTATGAGCTCTAGCAGTTTTGGAGTGGAGCCTTTTGGGTTTTCCACATATAGTATCATATAATCTGCAAAGAGCGATAGTTTGACTTCTACAATGGAATACTATGCAGCCATCAAAAGAAATGAAATCTTACCATTTGCGACGACATGGGTGGAACTAGAGCGTATTATGCTTAGCGAAATAAGTCAACTGGAGAAAGACAACTATCACATGATCTTCCTGATATGAGGAAGTGGAGATGCAACGGGGGTGGGAGTTAAGGTGGTAGGAAAAGTAAAAATGAAACAAGATGGGATCGGGAGGGAGACAAACCAAAAGAGACTCTTAATGTCATAAAACAAACTGAGGGGGGTGGGGGGGAGAGGGGTTGGGAGAGGGTGGTGGGGTTACATTATATGTTTAAATAAAGCTTAAAAAAAAATAAAAATCTATGGGATACTATAAAGATGGTCCCAACATGGAAATACATACCCATCCAAGCCTCCCTCAAAAAAAGAGAAAAATCCCAAATGCACAAGCTAACATTACACCTAAAGGACCTGGAGAAAGAACAACAAATAAAACCTAAACCAAGCAGGAGAAGAGAAATAATAGAGTATAGAGCAGAAATCTGTGAATAGGAACCAAAAAAACAGTAGAACAGATCAACAAAACTAGAAGCTGATTCAAGAATTAATAAGACTGATAAGCATCTGGCCAGACTTATCCAAAAGTAAAGAGAAAGGAGCTAAATCAATAAAATCATGAATGAAAAGGGAGAGATCATGATTAACACCAAGGAAACAGAGACAATTGTTAGATCTTATTACCAGCAGATATGTGCCAACAAACTAGGCAATCTGGAAGAAATGGATGCATTCCTGGAAACTTATAAGCTACCAAGACTGAAAAAGGAAGAAATAGACAATCTAAATAGACCAACAACCAATAAAGAAATTGAAGCAGTAATCAGAAACCTCCCCCAAAAAACAAGAGTCCAGGACAAGATGGCTTCCCAGGAGAATTGTACCGAACATTTAAATTTTTTTTTTAAGATTTTTTTAAATTTGTTTATTTGTCCGAGAGAGAGAGGGAGAGAGAGCGAGCGAGCAGAGGCAGAGGGAGAAGCAGGCTCCCTGCCGAGCAAGGAGCCTGATATGGGACTCGATCCCAGGATACTGGGATCAATGACCTGAGCTGAAGGCAGCTGCTTAACCAACTGAGCCACCCAGGCGTCCCTGTACCGAACATTTAAAGAAGAAATAATACCTACTCTACTGAAGCTGTTTCAAAAAATAGAAATGGAAGGAAAACTTCCAAATTCACTCTATGAGGCCAGCATTACCCTGATCCCCAAACCACACAAAGACCCCTTCGAAAAGGAGAATTACAGACCAATATGGATCCCAAAATACTCAAAAAGATCCTAGCCAGGAGGATCCAAAAGTACATTAAAAGGATTATCCACCACAACCAGGTGGGATTTATTCCCAGGATGCAAGGGTGGTTCAACATTTGGAAATCAATCAACATGATAGAGCACATTAATAAAAGACACGAACCATATGATCCTCTCAGTTGATGCAGAAAAAGCATTTGACAAAATACAGCATCCTTTCCTGAATAAAACTCTTCAAAGTATAGGGATAGAGGAAACATACTTCAATATCATAAAAGCCATCTATGGAAAGGCCACAGTGAATATCATTCTCAATGGGGAAAAACAGAGCTTTTCTTTTAAGGTCAGGAACATGACAGGGATGCCCATTCTCACCACTTTTTTTCAACATAGTACTAGAAGAACTATCCTCAGCAGTCAGACCACAAAAAGAAATAAAAGGCATTCAAATTGACAAAGAAGGAAAACTCTCTCTCCTTGCAGATGACATGATACTTTATGTGGAAAACCCAAAAGTTTCCACCCTCAAATTACTAGAACTCATACAGCAATTCAGCAACATAGCAGGATATAAAATCAATGCATAGAAATCAGTTGCATTTATATACACTAACAATGTAACTAACAATGTAACTGAAGAAAGAGGAATTAAGGAATCAATTCCATTTACTATAGCACCCAAAACCATAAGATACCTAGGGATAAACCTAACCAAGGAAGAAAAGGATCTATACTCCAGAAACTACAGAATGCTTATGAAAGAAATTAAGGAAGACACAAAGAAAAGTAAAAACATTCCATGCTCATGGATTGAAAGAATAAACATTGTGAAAATGTCTATGCTGCCCAGAGCAATCTACACTTTCAGTGTAATTCCTATCAAAATACCTTTGACATTTTTCACAGAGCTAGAACAAACAATCCTGAGATTTGTATGGAACCAGAAAAGACCCTGAATCGCCAGGGGAATGTTGAGAAGGAAAATCAAAGCTGGGGTCATCACAATGCCTTACTTCAAGCTATATTACAAGGCTGTGATCATCAAGATAGCATGGTATTGGCACAAAAACAGACACATAGATCAGTGGAACAGAATACAGAACCCAGAAATGGACCCTCAACTCTATGGTTATCTAATCTTTGAAAAAGCGGGAGACTGTCCAATGGAAAAAAGACAGTCTCTTCAATAAATGGTGTTGGGAAAATTAGACAGTCACATGCAGAAGAATGAAACTGGATCATTCTCTTACACCATACACAAAGAAACTCAAAATGGATAAAAGACCTCAATGTGGGACAGGAATCCCTCAGAATCCTAGAGGAGAACATAGACAATAACTTCTTCAACGCTGGGCACAGTGACTTATTTCAAGACACTCTCTAAAGGCAAGGGAAACAAAAGCAATAATGAACTTCTGGGACTTCAGCAAGATAAAAAGCTTCTTCACAGCAAAGGAACAGACAACAAAACTAACAGGCAACCCATGGAATGGGAGAAGATATTTGCAAATGACATTACAGACAAAAGGTTGGTATCCAAGAGCTACAGAGAACTTCTCAAACTCAACACCCCAAAAAACAAATAATCCAGTCAAGAAATGGGCAGATGATGTGAACAGACACTTCTCCAAAGAAGACATACAAATGGCTAAGACACATGAAAAAAATGTTCAACATCACTAGACATCAGGCAAATACAAATGAAAACTACACGAGATACCACCTTACACCAGTTAGAATGGCAAAAATTAACAAGACAGGAAACAACAAATGTTGGTGAGATGTAGACAAATGGGAACCCTTTTACGCTGTTGGTGGGAGTGCAGGCTGGTGTAGCTACTCTTGAAAACAATATGGGGGTTCCTCAAAACATTAAAAATAGAACTAGCCTAGGACCCAGCAATTGCACTACTAGGTATTTACCTCAAAGATATGGAATTAGTAAAAAGAGGGGCACATGCACCCCAAGGTTCATAACAGCAATGTCCACGATAACCAAATTGTGGAAAGAGCCAAGATGCCCTTAAACAGATGAATGGATAAAGAAGATATGCTTCATATATACAATGGAATATTACTCAGCCATCAGAAAAGATGAATGCCTACCATTTGCATCAACATGGATGGAACTGGAGATCATGCTAAGTGAAATAAGTCAGACAGAGGAAGATAATTATCATATGGTTTCATTCATATATGGAATGTAAGGAATAGCACAGAGGACCATAGGGGAAGAGTGGGAAAACAGAATGGGAAGAAATCAGAGAGGGAGACTAACCATGAGAGACTCTGGACTCCAAGAAACAAACTGAGGGTTACAGAAGGGAGGGTGGGTGGGGAGATGGGGTAACTGAGGGATGGGTATTAAGGAGGACATGCGTCGTGATAAGCACAGGGTCTTATACACAACTAATGAATCATACGCTACATCAAAAACTAATGATGTGCTATATGTTGGCTAACTGAACATAATAAAAAAATTTTTTTAAAGGTGGGCACATGATGTGATGAACACCGGATAAAAGACTGATTAATCACTGAACTCTACCTTTGAAACTAATAATACACTATATGTTAACTTAATTTAAATTAAAAATAAAATAAAATTTTTTTTAAAAGCCAGGGTCCAGGACTTCCATCCCAGCTGTGGACCCGTTGCCAAAATGGAGGTTCTGTGCCTCACCACCTGCCCCAAGGCTCTCCCTCACCCATCTTCTTTGAAATTTTTTTCTCCTCCCCCCCTTTCTGCTCATAATAATAATAATTCTATTATATAAAAATATATTTACATTATAGACTGCTACCCCCCCAAATAGAAGCAAAACTAAAATAATGCCATATTCCTACAACCAAGAAATTACCATTATTAACACCTTAGTGTATGTCTTCCCAAATATTTGTTTGTGTGTCTGTTACCAAAATGAGACTGTTATCTGCTGTTTTATTATCTTCTTATTTTACTTAACATTTCCCAACTTTCCATGCCAACACATTTTCATCTTGTCTCACACCTACCCCAGACTCAAATTCCACAATTTGTTCCCAAAATGACTTTTATAGTTCAATTGCCCAAATGACAACCCAATCCAAGGCCATGTTTTGCCTTCATGTCCCTTAAGTGTCTGGATCTAGCACAGTCCCTCTTTTTTCTTTTAATGACTCTTACTTGTTAAAGAGACCCAGTCAGTTGTCCTGTCTCTCAGTTTGCCAGCTTGCCACCTTGTCATGCCATTCAGCTTGTTCTTCAAGCCCTGAAATTGAAATCTGAGAATTAAAAAGTTGATGAATTTAAGCTTTTATTTTAGCTAGGTTATATAACAGATGATATTGTGCTTCATGTTGCATTTTCAACCTATCAGAGAAATAAATTATTAATATACATTAGTACATATGAACATATTCCATATTTTATATGTGATATATTATTATAATATATTAACTGATTGCTGCCCTAATCCCTGAGTTAGGATAGGAGTCTGAGACTTTTACTGGTAATTAATACCCTTTGTATCTCTTGCAACAATAAAATGAGCTTTATGGTATTATTTTGTCCTTAACATATCTAGCTCCTAGCAATCATATACCTAAATGTATTCATAACAACTGAACATCCTTGTCCAAATCAATAATTTTAATAGAGGGGACAAAGTGACGATTTTCCGATTTTACCATTCCTTCTACATTCTGATGCTGGCTTTCTTCTGTGAAATAGAATTTTCCCTCATCAGTTGGAGCTGTTCCATTACTCTAAGATAATATTTACTACAGGAAAATTGGATAAATATTTAATTATCTTTAGTTACCCATTATCAAAGTAAGAAGTCAATTTACAGGTCATCTGAAATGATGACCTATGACGTCTTTTGACTTTCTCTTTTGTATCTTTATATAAAGACATGTGGACTTTATCAAATCCACTGGATAATTATTTTTAATGTTCGAATTGTAACTCTGGACAGTGGCTGGACTCCCTATTTTGAGATTTTTTACCACAAATTTTACAGATAAAATTTCTTCCTCCAGACTCTATCCTAGTCTTCAATGTATGCTTAATATTTTTTTTGCCAGTGTTCTTCTCTGTCATTAATTTAGGTAACACTCTTTTTATATATCTGTGTTTTGTTGCATGTAAACAATTTCCAGCTCTTAATTGTCAGCTCAACAATTCATGATCATAAAAAGTATTTACCTCTGGCCTGCCATATCAGTAGTTTTAGTCCATTATCTCTATAATTTTTAAAATTGTATCGCTATTGTTTCTTCTACTGTCTTTGTCTTCACAGAGAAGTAGGCAGAACCAGTGCCTGACGGGTTTCATACACAAGTTGAAAAATTTAGCCTTTAACCTGAGGCAGTGGGAAGATAGTGACCAGGGGAGGGGAGTATAATGATCAGATCTCCTTTTTTGGAATGTCCATTCAGGCTGCAATATGGAGAACTGAACAAAGGTGAACAAGACTAGAGCCCAGAGAACCAGCTGGGAAACCTCCTAACCAGATAACCAGGTAACCAGATCTAAGAAAGTGGAAGTGCAGATAGAAAGAAGTGGACAGATCAGAAAAGTATCCAAACAGGTTTTGGTAATTATTCACACACAGAGGTCAAGGAAGAGGGAAGAGCCAAGGATGACCGCAGATTCCTGGCCTGAGCAACTGCATGAGCAATGATGCGTATTTATTGGGATGGAAAACACTGGATGCAAATCTGGCCTGAGGGGGAGTATGAAATGTTGCCTTTACAAATGCCAACTTTCACTACAGCTTATTCTCTTTTTTGAAATATTTTTTAAAGATTTTATTTATTTATTTGGCAGAGAGAGAGACAGCAAGAGAGGGAACACAAGCAGAGGGAGTGGGACAGGGAGAAGCAGGCTTTCCACTGAGCAGGGAGCCCCATGTGGTGCTCCATTCCATGACCCAGACCCAGGGCCCAGAAGTCATGACCTGAGCCACCCAGATGCCCCTCACAACAGCTTATTCTAATATAAGCAACCACCTTCTCAACAAGCACTTTCCTACTCTAGGAGGAGTACTCATCCATCTCTTTTTGGACAACTTCCTCATCCTCCCAGCTGATTCTACCAACCTGCCTGTCCACACACGCTGAATACTGTTCAGCTTCAGTGGAGGAAATATACCTGCTCCCCTTTATGACATGCCTCTATTTGCACCCTAAATCCTTCTCCTCTTAAAATACTTAAGCTCTTTGCACTGGCAAGTACTGATTTTCTCTTTTGCATCATCTTTTTCTCCCTTTCTATATGTGATTTCCATCTACATGCTACCACCCATTTTAAAAAGAAAACTCTTGACCCCACAACCCCTCCAGCCAGCACCCCTGAATTTCTCAGCACCCCTCAAAGTTCTTCAGACAAATCCAAGTAGTTGTCTTCACTGCTGTCTCCTTTCTCATCTTCAGTTTTCTCCACATCCTCTCTCCTAGCTCCTCTCATGTCAGGTTTTTTTCCCCACCACTCCACTAACAGTGCTCTTAGCAGGTCACCAGTGATGTACCTCCTATAAAAGTCAGTAGCTGCTTCTCTGCATCATATTAGACTTCTCAGAAGCAGCGGTCCAGCCTGCCAGGGCCTTGTTATTCACTCAACACGTATTTATTGAGTGCTAACTATATTCCAGATGCAGTTCTAATCTCTGATCTTTGGGACACACCAATGAAGTAAAGAGACAAAGATCCCTTTCCTTTAGGAACTGATATTCTATCAGAGGAAGGCACTTAATAAGCAAAACCCAGTAGATAACTAAGTTGTGTGGTATATTATAGTCAATAAGGGCTGTGGAAAAGAGAGAACAGAGGTCAGCAGGGATCTTGTAGAATTTTCCTTTAACACACAAATATCACTAAAACATACCCTATGTGACAACAGTATTTACCTTTTTATTTTTAAAAATAAAAAGTTTTTGTTTATGTTTTTGTTTAGTTTATGTATGTATGTATGTGAAAGAGAGAAAGAGCATGAGCAAAAGAGACAACACAAGCAGGGGAGAGGAGGAGATAGAGGGAGAAGCAGACATCCCACTGAGCAGGGAGCTGGATGCAGGACTTGATCCCAGGAACCTGGGATCATGACCTGAGCCAAAGGCAGATGCTTAGCTGACTGAGCCACCCAGGTGCACCGTGACAATAGTATTTAATGTTAAATCCTAGGATATGCCTATATGTTCCTATATAATAAAAATGAATCACATTTTCGTCTGCAGTCCTCCTCGAGTCCATATTTTTCTCCCTCCTATTTCTCTTGGATTTGATGTGAGGAAACCGCAGGAAAGAAAAAGTAGAAACTCAGGAGAAGGGATAGTGAGGAGGTGGCATTTCCTGGTTTGTAATATTTCGTATTGAGTTTTGGACACTGGTAACAGAAATATAAGTGACCAGACCTCTAGGGCATAAGCTAACTCATTTTTCACTTCTTTTTAAAACTATGTCAAGTAACACTATTTTTTGGCAGTGGCACAACTCAAAGAAAGATAGCATGGTCAAGGAGTAGAATTTTCTATGGGTAATGCTTTTTGTTTTAATCTTAAAGAAAATAGGAGGAGTTAAGATGGTGGAGGAGTAGGGGGACCCTAAGCTTTTTTCATCCCTTGAACATAGTTAGATAAATATCAAATCATTCTAAACACCAAAGAAATCAATCTGAGGACTGAGAGAATAAAACTGCAAGTCTGTAACTACAATCATGGAAAGTAGGAAATATGGACAGTTGATTTGGGAGACAGGGGCTGCAGAGGGGAGGGTGCCTGCTTAAAGAGACTATCATAAGTTATCCTAAACAGCAGAACATAAAATCTGAAGTTTTAGAAGTCCACCACTGCCATGTTGTGCCTAGCTTAGCAATGCTTCTATGGGGAAGGAGGGTAGAGACCCAGGAGCAGACCGTGTGGTCTGAGGATCCCCAGGTTCCCACAGGGAGAAAGGGTTCCCCTGCTTGGAGCACATTTGGGAGCTGTAGCAAATCCTCTCTGGGGACAGAAGAATGGATGGTGCCAACATGCTGTACTGTTCCCAGGCACAGAAGTGAGGATGCTGGCTGAGAGCAGTGAATTCTGGTGCCACCTTTCTGCTCTGCTTTGCCATAAACTCTGAACCACTGGGAGGCTGTGCAACTACTTTCCTGGGACAGGCTAGCAAATGGAAAAAGTGTGGCCAGACCCTACCCCAGAGAATCAGCCCATGACCTCACCACATGAGTCCCTAAAATTTGTTGAGTTTAGAAACCCAGCCAAGTGCCCGAGATTAAACAAGGAGTACTCTACAGCCTGGCAGGCTGACAGCTCAGACACAGACAAGGTGAAGACAGGGACACAAGAGGGGAGATTGCTCTTCTATGAGGTCTTCCTGAAGAGTGGCAGGGGCGACCTCTCCTTTCCAGGCTGAGAAGGTGGAGCCATACCGTTTTGCCCCCTGCCCATCAGCACTGACTACTTCATTGAGCTAAACAGCACCACCAAGTGGAGACCAGAGCCCCTTACACCAAGCCCCTTGCTCAGACCAAGTATACTGATCATAGAGTGCTATAAAGCATCAGCTCTAGAGGAAATAGGATCTAGCTTGCTTTTTATTTTTATTTTTTAACTTTTAAAATTTTATTTTCATTTTTTAAAATATCTCATTTATTCATTTATTTGTCAGAGAGAGAGAGAGAGAGTGCACAAGCAGGCAGAACAGCAGGCAAAGGCAGAGAGGGAAGCAGGCTCCCTGCCCAGCAAGGACGCGGGACTGGATCCCAGGACCCCCGGATCATGACCTAAGCCAAAGGCAGCGGCTTAACCCACTGAGCCACCCAAGCGTCCCTATTTTCATTTTTTTAATGTGTATATAGATATATATATATCTGTATCTATATATCTATATCTATTTTTTAACCTTTATTTTTTGGATCTAGCTTCTTTTAACAAGCAGATCAACACACTTAGGATCTAGCCTTCTTTTTTTTTTCCTGAACAAAATAATGAGATGGAGACATTCACCTGAAAAGAAAGAATAGGAAGTAGAAGTAACAGGCAGGGATTTAATCAATACAGATATAAGTAAGATGTCTGAACTGGAATTTAAAACGACAATTATAAGGATACTGGCTGGGTTTGAAAAAAACATAGAAGACATTAAAGAATACCACACTGCAGATAAAGAAGAAATAAAGTCTAGTCAGGCTGGAATTAAAAAATGCTATAACTAAGATGCAAACCTGAATGGATGCCATAACAATGAGGACAGATGAAGAAGAACAAATCAGTGATATAGAAAATTAAAATTATGGAGAATAATGAAGCTGAAAGGAGGGTGGGGAAGAAAGGTATTAGATCACAAAGATAGACTTAGGAAACTTAGCAACTTCTTAAAATGTAATAGCATAGGCATTATAGGAGTCCCAGAAGATGAAGAGAGAAAGAAGGAGGCAGAAGATTTATTTGAGCAAATTATAGCTGAAAACTTCCCTAATCTGTGGAAGGACACAGTCCTCAAACTCCAAGAAGTACAGAGCTATTAAATTCAACAAAAGCTGGTCATCACCAAGACATATCATAGTCAAATTCACAAACTACACAAACAAGGGAAGACTCCTGAGAGCAGCAATGGAAAAAAAAAAAGTCCTTATCCTACAAAGGAAGACAGACCAGATTTTCAGAAGATCTGTCCACAGAAACTTGCAGGCCAGAAGATAATGTTACAATATATTCACAGTGCTGAATGGGAAAAATATGCACCCAAGAATATTTTATCAAGCAAGGAAGTCATTTAGAATAAAAGGAGAGATAAAGAGTTTACCAGCCAAACAAAAACTAAACCAGCCCTGCAAGAAATATTAAAGGAGACTCTTTGAGTGGGAGAAAAAAGACCAAAAGGAACAGAGACTAGAAAGGAACAGAGAACATCACCAGAACCACCAACTTTACAGGTAACAATTTAGTGGCACTAAATTCATATCTATCAATAATCACCCTGAATGTAAATGGGCTAAATCATCCAATCAAAAAACACAGGATGGGGCACCTGATGGCTTAGTTGTTTGAACGTCCAAATCTTGATTTTGTTTTAGGTTTTGACCTCAAGGTCATGGGATCAAGCCCCCCATTGGGCTCTGCACTCAGTGCATCAACTGCTTATCTCTCTCCCTCCCCCTCTATCCCTCCCCCTGCACTCTCTATCACATACACTCTTAAATAAACAAATAAAATCTTTAATAAAATAAATGCATACTTTCCTTAAAAATGGAATATTTTCATTTTAAAAAAGACATAAGGTATAAGATTGGATTTTAAAAAAACAGACCAATCTATATGCTGCTTATGAGAGATTCATTTTAGATCTAAAGACACCTGCAGAGTGAAAGTGAAGGGATGGAGAGGCATCTATCATGCTAATGGACATCAAAAGAAATCCAGAGTAACCACACTTATATCAGACAAACTCGATTTTATTTTATTTTTTTTAAAGATTTTATTTATTTATTTGACAGGCAGAGATCACAATCAGAGAAGCAGGCAGAGAGGAGGAAGCAGGCTCCCTGCTGAGCAGAGAGCCCGATGTGGGACTCGATCCCAGGACCCTGAGATCATGACCTATGCTGAAGGCAGAGGCTTTAACCCCCGAGCCACCCAGGTGCCCCGACAAACTCGATTTTAAAACAAGACTGCAAGTAGAGATGAGAAAGGGCATTATATCATAATAAAGGGGTCTATCCACCAAGAAGATCTAACAATGGTAAATATTTATGCCCCCAACTTGGGAGCACCCAAATATATAAAACAATAACAAACATAAACTCATTGATAATACAATCATAGTAGGTGACTTTAACACCCCACTTGCAGTAATGGACAGATCATCTAAACAGAAAATCAACAAGGAAGCAATGCCTTTGAATGATACACTGACCAGGTGGACTTAACAGATATATTCAGAACATTTCATCCTAAAGCAGCAGAATACATATTCCGTTCCAGTGCACATGGGACACTCTCTAGAACAGATCACATACTAGGTCACAAATCAGGCTTCAACAAGAGCAAAAAGATTGAGATCATACCATGCATATTTTCAGACCACAAGACTATGAAACTTGAAGTCAACCACAAGAAAAAATGTGGAAAGACCTCAAATACATGGAGGTTAAAAAGCATCCTACTAAAGAATGAATAGGTTAATCAGGAAATTAAAGAAGGATTAAAGAAGTATGTGGAAGCAAGTAAAATGAAAACACAATGGTCTAAAACCTTTGGGATACAGAAAAGGCAGTCCTAAAAGGGAAATATATTGCAAAACAGGCCTACCTCAAATACAAAAACCTAAACTTACACCTAAAGGAGCTAGAAGAGAAAAGCAAATGAAGCCTGAAGCCAGCAGAAGAAGGAAAATTATAAAGATTAGAGCAGATATAAACAATATGGGAACAAATAACAACAACAACAAAAAAAACAAAACAGATTAAGGAAATGAAAAGCTGGTTCTTTGAAAGAATTAATAATATTGGTAAACCCCTAGCCAGACTTATCACAAAGAAAAGTGAAAGGACAAAAATAAATAAAATCATGAATGAAAGAGGAGAGATCGTAACCAACACCACAGAAAATTACCAAAAAATCATAAGAGAATATTGTGAGAAAATATATGCCAACAAGTTGGGCAATCTGGAAGAAATAGACAAATTCATAGAAACATACAAACTACCAAAACTGAAACAGGAAGAAATAGAAAATTGGAGCAGACTCATAACCAGCAAAGAAATGGAGTCAGGAATCAAAAATCTCCCAAAAAACAAAAGTCCAGAGCCAGATGGCTTCCCCCGGGGAATTCTATCAGACATTTAACGAAGAGCTTGTATTCTTATCAAATTGTTCCAAAAAAATAGAAATGGTAGGAAAATTTCCAAACTTATTCTATAAGGCTAGCATTACCTTGATTCCAAAACCAGACAAAGACCCCACCAAAAAGGAGAATTATAGGCCAATATTTCTGATGAACATGAATGTAAAAAGTCTCAAAAAGATACTAGCAAATTGAATCTGGCAGTACATTAAAAGAATTATTCACCATGATCAAGTGGGATTTATTCCTGGGCTGCAGGGATGGCTCAATACTCACAAATCAATCAATGTGATACATCACCACAATAAAAGGAAGGATAAGAACTTTATGATCCATTCAATAGGTGCAGAAAAGGCATTTGACAAAATACAGCATCGCTTTTTGCTAAAAACAAAAAAAAGCCCCCAAAACCTCAACAAAGTAGGGATAGATAGAACATGTTGCAACATCATAAAGGCCATATACAAAAGACCTACAGCTAATATTATTCTCAATGGGGAAAAACTGAGAGCTTTTCCCCTCTGGTCAGGAATAAGACAGGATGTCCACTGTCATTATTACTATTTAACATAATACTGGAAGTCTTCCCTCAGAAATTAGACAACAGAGGTGATGAGCCTTAAGAAGTACACTTGCTGGGCGCCTGGGTGGCTCAGCTGGTTGAGTGACTGCCTTGGGCTCAGGTCATGATCCTGGAGTCCCGGGATCGAGTCCCACATCCAGCTCCCTGCTCAGCAGGGAGTCTGCTTCTCCTGCTAACCTCTCTCCTTGCATACTCTCTTTCTCTCTCTCAAATAAATAAATAAAATCTTTAAAAAAAAAAAAAAGTGTACTTGCTGTGATAAGAACCGGATGGTGTATGGAAGAGTGTTGAATCATTATATTGCACCAGAAACTAATATAATACTGTATGTTAACTACCTGGAATTTAAATAAAAACTTTTTAAAAAACAACAACAACAAAGCAATCTGACTCTAGAACCCTTGTTTTTCAAACTATACTCTGCTGTCTCAGTAAATATATGCCTTAATAAACTGTTGTTGAGTGAGTAAATAAATGGAGTATAGATTTCTAGAAATGCAATTTCTGGATCTCAGACCATGAACATTTTTAAGGCCTTTAATGCATATTTCAGTATAAGCTATTCAATATGCTTTTAAGTTTTTTTAAAAAAATAGTATGGAAAATTTTATATATAATATCCCAGCTGTGAAAACAAAGGTGCATAGAAGAAAAATTGAAAGAAACACATCAAGATGTTAAGAGTGGTCATTTTTTATGGGTACATATTCACGGGTGACTTTTTTCTTCCTTCTAATTTTTCCAAAATGTCTATAGTGCATTTTTACTTTATACAAACATTGAATAAATATAGCCTGATTTTTGTGTTATATGTGCTTTTCTGCCCTATGGTTGGTTTTGCAAGCAAACCTTTCTAAGTAAAGAGACTCGTGACTATATTGGGTTCTTTGTTCTCTATCAATCTTAAAAAGGAAATTAGAATCATAGGCAATCTGTCTTCCTAGCATTATTGGAGTAATTCATTTGATCTAACCCCTGGTACTAATAAGCATTTCTGATAGTTCCCATCTAAGGACAAAAGAACTATTGTACTCCTACATCCGTTTGTAAAGCACTTTTTATTGACTGGTTTTGCAAAGACTTTATCAAATTGTTTCTCAAACAATCCTATGATGTTGTAATAAGTCCCACAGAGCCTTGGTATACACACACCTACGTGAAGGCAAATGTTATAATTTGACATATTAACCTATGTATTTTGTTGCCCAGTACTTGCTGATAATCCAGCCCTTTCCCTAGTTTAAGCAGCAGCTGGGGTGTGCCATTGACTGCCTCGAGGAAAGGACAATGTAGCAGAATACAGGTGTCAGTGTTTGGCATAGGACTTTTGAAAGACTAGGCATAAAGGAGACCTAGGTCCAAAGAGGTAAGAAAGAGCAAAGTAGTCCCACTTCTTCCCCCACCTGGGTCCACAGGCTGTGAAGGAGGGAAGGTGAAGTTCAAGCAAACAAGAGAGCTTAAAATGTTAACACAGGAGTTTCCTGGATAGTGTGGCTCTGCACCCCAGATCCCAGAGAAGTTTGAGGGATCTGAGAGAACAGAAAACCCATGCTTCACTTCATGGGTAAAAATAGGACAAGCCTCACATGGTATGGGAAGAGTGAGAATATTTCCAATGAGCACAAATACAATGATGACAAGGAAAGAAAGGTGACCAGATGTGATTAGTCCTTAAGTTCACTCTTTCTTCTGCCAACTCCAGGCTGCTGTAAATTTTAGTTCTAGAATTTCCATTCAGTTCTTTTTTATACTTCCTATTTCTCTAAGATTCTATACCTACCCACTCATAATTACCCTTAATTTTTTTTAACCTAGTCTCAAAATTGGCTTTTATTGACTGCATTTTGGGTTGGGTTTTTTAAATTTTTTTTACTTTTTGATTTCCACCTTTATGAGAGAGGGACTTCCTGACAATGGTAGTATCAGAATTGGGTTATGGGATGACAAAAATCTAATGTCAAAGCAGTCACTTGAAGTAGGGCAGGGCATCATCTCTTTAGAAATGGTGCAAAATATGTGATGATCTCCAATCTTCAAATAAGGACAGTTGCAAAACCCTTATGGAAAATATAAGAATATATCTCCAACCTTCTCCAGTCTCAAACAATTGGCAAGACCCGCCCACTTGTTAAACATTAGAACTGGAAGAGGATTTAAAACATTAGCATCTAACTCCCTGCTTTCTGCCAAGTAGAAAAGACAGTCTCCTCCAGTGATTAATTTTTTCTAAACTAAAAGCAGCTTTCTTGAATTTCCTAATATAGAAGTAACACATATTTATAGAAAAATCAGCCAAAACAGACAGGCATAAAGAAGAAATTACTACTAACATTTTGCTGAACATCCTTCTAGATGCTGCTCTGTGTAAATGTTTATGCATATAACTTTATATGAATGAAATAATATACATGCATGTGGTAAAGATTATTATCAAGAAACACAGAGACACATCATCCTTTTTAATGACTATATATTCCCTTGATGGGTTGTACCAAAATTTATTAAACCAGTCCTCTATGGAAGGACATTTAGTTCTAGATTCTTGCAATAATGAACATTTTTCCTGGTGTGTGTGTGTGTGTGTATGAGACAACTTTGTGTATTTTCCAGATTACATCTCCTTGGGGCATTTCTATAACATTATTTCTGGGCCAAAGCATATTCTAAGTTTGTGATAACTAATAAACCCACCAGGAAGGTTGTACCCACACTCACACTTCCATCAACAGCGAGCCTCTTTCTCTCTCTTTGGTCATACTGGATATGTGTAATCCTTTCAAACTTTATCAATATGTCAGGCAAAAAGTAAAATCTAAATTGTGTTGAGTGACTTGCCAATGAGCTCTAATGTGGTATTGAAGATGGGTATTGTGCTGAGTGCTCCTTTCTGGCCTTAGATGGACAGTGCGTGCAATATGCAGTGATCTGTAATGTAAATGAGATGGTCTGGCCTCCATACTCCTAGCTTTGCACTAAGTTTGTGTATCCTTGGGTAAGATACTCAACTTTCCTGAGCGTCAGTTTCTTGAGCTGCAAATGAAGGACTCAGAATGGGTGTTCTTGCACTTCCTCTCTGGCTGTAACCGGGTAGTGGTGAATTCACTGTGCAGATCTGCAGCAGACACTGCTGGCTGACTAACCCAATGCCACTCCCAGCCCCTTCTCCCCTGCCTGCCTCTACTCTGGAAGAAGCCAGGAATGTTCAGTAGCCTTCTTTGGAGCTAAGGAGTGGCCATTTTACCAAATTCTGGCTAATGAGACATGAAGGGAAGTCTATGAGGGTGCTTCTGGAAAGCCAGCTTTTCTGATGAAAGAAACAGGCACAAGAGAGAGCAAGCTCACAGCGGCTGTGTCTTTCTCACACTCCGCTTTCCATGTAGACTTGATGCCTGGACCTGTGGGGCATGTGGTAGCTTTATACTGAATGGACTGAGCTGAGCAGGATCTGTGCTTCAGAATCCTGGCCAGTTTCAAGGCTAACATTAGCCATAAGAGAAGTGTTGCATGAGACTGAGAAGGCATCAGGGAAGCAGTAGCCATAGTTTTTGTGCTTTGAAGGACAATGCAGGGCTCCAGACACGGTGATAACTCTGGTACATTGTCACTGATCTGCCGGCTCACCTTGCTGGTATGAGGCAGCACTAGGACTCCAGCTGCCATCAGATCTCCTCCTTCAGCTTCTCTGCATCTTAAGCCAAGTGCAAGTGTAGCCCCATGAAGGGTGCCAGCTTCTCCCACAATACACTTGCATTATCAAGGTCAGAGGTAGTGAGAGACACACACAAATCTGCTCTGTCTTTGAAGATTCTAGTTGTTCATGAATTCTAGGTTAGCCCTGTAGGTCCCAAGCCTGTATGTGCTTTCATCCACAACCAGCTTTCTACCCTGACCACCATTCGGTCTGACCTATGGTGACTTCTGGTTCAATCAGCGCTAGAGCCAAAGACAGCAAACAGCTTTGCATGGACTTCTCCAGGAGCTCCCACAATCATGTAGGGTCTAATGCATCACTCTCCAATAGAGCTTCTGTAATGACCGAAGTGTTTTGTATATGAGCTGCCCAATATGATAGCCACTAATCACATGCATATGGCTACTGAGCACTTGAAGTGTACCTAGCGCAACTGAGAAACTACACTGTTAATTTTGACTCATCTAAATTTAAACTGCCACATGTGGCTGGTGGCTACCATATTGAAGAGCACAGGTCTAGTGCCTAATAATAAATTTCTCATTCTTCATCACTTACAGTGGTTCTGTTTCTCTGGTTGCATCCTGACCGATCTGGGCAGTGACTGGTGACTACACAGGGAAGGATATGTAGACAGTCAGCATGCTAGGTATGAAGGCTAGAGATCAGAAAGTGACTGGGTTCCCTGGGAGGCTCACCTGCCTGTGACTGTTGAACTTCTTCTTCTTTTTTTTTAAGGTTTTATTTATTTATTTGTCAGATAGAGAGCACAGGAGCAAGCACAGGCAGAGTGGCAGGCAGAGGCAGAGGGAGAAGCAGGCTCACTGCTGAGCAAGGAGCCCGATGTGGGACTTGATCCCAGGACGCTGGGATCATGACCTGAGCCGAAGGCAGCCGCTTAAGCAACTGAGCCACCCAGGCGTCCCTGTTGAACTTCTTATATGAGAAAAGTAGACTCCCTTTGAACTTGCCCTGTTGGGAGCCTCATCTCCATTCCAGTGCCCAGGCTAGAGTTATCAAGGCAAGCTAAAATATTCATGGAGAGCAAGCAGGCTGTGGTAAGATGTGCTCTTCAACACCTAATGTTTTTGTTATTCCACCATGAGGACTTTTACCCCTTGCCTGTTCCCTATGCAGATCCTTCCATCTCCCAGTTCTTCCTCCTTCCCCGAGTAAATATGACCTTCCTTACAGAATGCAATTAGATTTTGCATTCTAGATTTTGTCAATCTAGATTTTGTTTGTTCGGTTTTAAACACCAGCCCATTTTCAGGAGTCTGCAGTTGTGACAGTGGGGATGGCGGACAACCACTTTTGTCAGCTCTAGTTTAGAAAACTGGCTACTTATTAATAAGCTTTACCAGGAATCGGTCTTTCCAGATGTGCTCTGCACCGTTAACGTGAAAGAATTAATCCTGAACAAGAGCTTCTTTCAAGGTTGTGCTTGATGAGAGTACAATGAGCAATGATTTCAAGCTGTGTTCACAAACAATTCTACACACAAGGAACATTTCTTTTTCTTTCTTTTTTTTCCTTGCTTGCTTAAGCAAGTGGTTACCCGTTATGGTGTTGACATAGGAAAAGGCGAAATGCTGGCAACCGAATCAAAGCAGCAGGGCAACAGACAGCTCAGCGGTGCGCAAGGTTTGGTTCCTTGGACAACCAGGCGAGCTTTTCACTTCCTCCTAATTTGGGTCCCGCCCTCTTAGTTTATCTTCCTGAGAATGCCAAAAGAAAGAGGAAAAAAAAAAACATATTGGTCCTACTGCAAGCGGTCTTTGGTGCCTGTTGTTCCCTTATAGTCATCTCCCAGGACAGGGTTCTTATAACTTCTCTATCGTTTGGTGAGTCACTTTGCTTTCTTGTTGTTGCCTTCGGTGAATTCTGCACACACCCCACAAGTGCCCCGCACTCCCTCCCGGCCTCTGTTCGGGCTAAACGCGTCCTAGCCAAGGTCTGCGGCCCCGCGGCTTCCAGCACCCAATCCCGAGGGAATGGATCGGGGAGAGGGGGGGATACCGCGGGGTCCACGCTCCGGCCCTTTCTTCTCTCACTCAGGGCGGAGAGACTCGCCGTGCCCCCACGGGGTGTGACGCGCGTTCCACCTCTTGGGTAGCTGGAGGGCGCTAGCCCCTGGCTCTGTGACCCGACGTCTGGGTTCGACCCCGGGCGGGTGCGGAAGTGGTGGCGGCTGCCCCTGCGGTGTGGGCTCCCGGCAGAGGTGGGCGCAGATCAGCTGCAGAGCCCCGAGCGCCGCCTGGATGCTGCAGCCTAGTGGTGGCCTCTCCAAGACCAAAGCGAGCCCTGGGGCCGAGTCCGCCCTGGGCGCGCAGGGGGCCGGAAGGGGGCTCTGGACTTGGGTCCCTCCTCCTTTCCTTCAGCTTTTCGGAGCACCGCTGCTCTCAGACCCTCCTTCTCCCAGGTACGAGCCGCGAGAGGAGGGCGCATCTCTCCTCCCGGCACTCCACCATGGGCAATATCTCCGAAGACTCCTCGGAGGACTGCAAGTCTCTGCAGTCGCTCCCCTCCGGCGAAAGCCCGGCCATCAGCTCGGTGATGTTCTCGGCCGGGGTGCTGGGGAACCTCATCGCGCTGGCGCTGCTGGCGCGCCGCTGGCGGGGGGACGCAGGACGCAGCGCAGGACGCGGGAACTCTATCTCCCTGTTCCACGTGCTGGTGACAGAGCTGGTGTTCACGGACCTGCTTGGGACCTGCCTCATCAGCCCAGTGGTGCTGGCTTCCTACGCTCGGAACCAGACCTTAGTGGCCCTGGCGCCTGAGCGCCGCGTGTGCATCTACTTCGCCTTCGCCATGACCTTCTTCAGCCTGGCCACTATGCTCATGCTCTTCGCCATGGCCCTGGAGCGCTACCTATCCATCGGGCACCCCTACTTCTACCAGCGCTGGGTCACGCGCCGAGGCGGCCTGGCGGTACTGCCCACCATCTACACGGTCTCTCTGCTCTTTTGCTCCCTGCCGCTGCTGGACCCCGAGAAGTACGTCCAGTACTGCCCTGGAACGTGGTGCTTCATCCAGCACAGCCAGACCACGTACCTGCAGCTCTACGCCACCGTACTGCTGCTCCTCATCGTCGCGGTGCTCGCCTGCAACTTCAGTGTCATCCTCAACCTCATCCGCATGCACCGTCGGAGCAGGAGAAGTCGCTGCGGACCCTCCTTGGGCAGCTGCCTGGACGGCCCTGGGACCCGCAGGAGAGGGGAAAGGGTGTCCATGGCGGAGGAGACGGACCACCTCATTCTCCTGGCTATTATGACCATCACCTTCGCGGTCTGCTCCTTGCCTTTCACGGTAAGTTAACTCGCTTCGTTTCCGCAGCCCCGCTCGCTCTGAGCAGCCTTCTCACTCTCAACCCTCTCCCTCCCACACTTTCCACCGTCTTACCTTTGCAATTTGTAAAAACACGTTCTGATTCTTGAGGTCTAGAGCCTTCTCTTCTCGCTTCTCACCTTTATCCCACTTCCTTCCTCCCCTAACCTTTGGTGGCTCTGTGCTAGTGTTTCTCACACCTAGTACAGTCCCCCTGAGAGGGATCCTTGACCCTCCGCTAAGCCAGTCCAAACCGCCAGCCTAGAGTTAAAAGGGGGAGAAGGATAGGTCCCTGTCAGCCTCTACCAGCCTGGTTTCCTGCCTGAGGAGAGGCAGCCCCTTCCACCTGTGGATGGGTATCAGCTACAGCTTGACTTCCCTGGGCTGCAGTTCATCTCTAGGTGTTCCCTACCCACTGGTGTAAGCTCTCCATGCTTTTTCCTTCTCCCAAAACAAAAGGTGGTACCCAACACCCAACCTTCCAGCTGCCATTCTCACCCTAGGGGAGAAGGGTCCCTGTTGGTAAGTTTAGAGCATTCATTACTTGTCCTAAAAGTTCAACAATCACAGACTTTACAAGTTTCCCAATTTACATACTAGGAGCATAACTCTTTGGGGCCATGAAAAAAATTATGTGGACATTATATTATGTCCATAATGATAATTAAAGAGAAAGATGATTGCTTGGAGAAACCCTTTGCTGAACTCTTGCAATTCCTCTAAAGGAGGCATTTGTACTTCCGTACAAAATATCCTCTTCATATCACTATCAGAAATATCTATAGGTGTTCTTCACCATATAGCCATGCATTTGCTGAGCACAAAGCCACATACGGGAATGGCTGGTCCATCTTAGGGATGGAGAAGTTAAGCACGTCCAGCTTGTTCCATGACCCAGCAAGCCAGAGGCTGCCCCAGGGAACTGAAGACAGGAGCCCAGGTTTGGGGGTGGCTACTGTCCTAGTTTGGGGCAAGCTTAGCTGTTAGTTCTGTGATGCTGTGAATTGGAGCCTCCTCAGGTATAACACAGGTAACAGAGCCCCAGATGTGTCTGAGCATGGCCCCTTACCAGAAGCTGGGGAGGAGGAGTCTTGGTAGTCCCACTTCCTGCTCTTCAAAAGAACAAGACAGACTAACAGGGAGTAAGCAGTTGGCAGTGATTCCCTCCTGCCACAGTCTTGGAGAAAAGAATGAGATAGACAGTGCCTACCATTACCAGGTCCAACCCGTAGAAACTAAAGATGTAACTTTTCCTCACTTTTGGTCTCCATCACCGCTGTTGATTATCTTCATATTCTCCTCCTCTAGAGTGGGAAAGGATACCCGTCCTCTTAAATGAACTGATTCATAGCCATGTTCTCTTCTCCCTGGTCCCCATTGTCCTCATACTCCTACCCCATTCTCTGTCAGGGCAGAAGCTGATCTGAATCCATAAGGACAGGAAGGTACCCCCTTATGAAAGGAGGTAACATTATGGGACCCTGCCTCTTCCATTCTACCCTGAACTGGGGCATTTGTACAGCAGAAAGGCTGCGATGTAGAAACCAGCATGACTTCTGTGCATTTCTTTTATTTTACTAGTAGAAACTTTTGATGTCATGTTAGGAGTTAAATCAACGTTTTTGGGTTGGGACAAAGACGCAGAACATGTATCTATGAGAGAAAAAGCATTTCCAGTTCCACTAAACAACTTAGAATCCAACTTAGAGGCCATAAACCCCTTCTGAGTTGGGCAGTGCCAGTCTTAGCCTGGTGAGAATTGGGAGATCAGTTATTGGAGTCTCATCTGTGATTTCTGAGTGTGTATTTAAAAATACCCCATACCCCCAGCCACTTAAATAGCTTAGGAATGGGCTCTGAGGGGACCACAGACTTGTGAACAGGGTTATTATTCCCTAAGCCCTTTGGAGGAAGAGCACAGGAGGAAAAGATCTCTCCTTTGATCATGACTAACCCATTGCATAAATATATTATCAAATGTAAAGGCAGTGATTTTTAACAGGTTCACCGTTTTCAAGTAAACTTGCCTTTTATCATGGGAACTCAGTCATTGCTATCTGTTGATTTTTCAAGTCTCCCTGTGTAAACACACACACACACACACACACATGAATATTTATTCTCCTCCTTTATTTACTATTAAGGGAAGCTCCAGAGCTGCCAAATGGAAGGGGCTTGGAGCTAGAAGTCTGGTTAGAAGGAGTAGGGTAGTAGGAGGTTTGCTTTGAAGCTGTGTTTTTATCTAGATTGTCTGTTTATGGCTTGGGGACACCAGATGAAGATTATGAGGGCCCCTTACAATAGTGGCATTGACACTATCAGCAAATATTATCCGGATTTGCTTCTGAATGTATGCATGGCAAAGATTCTCAAAGAGTAAAGGAAAAGCCTAGAGTGAACATAATTGGGAAGCCAGACATGCTCATCCTTGCCTTGGGGCTAACATGACATATTATAAGGATGAAGAATGGGTAACTTACCAGGCCCCAAATAGATATTTGAACTGTACCTTGAAGTTGTCTTTTAGTAGGGAAATTTACACCAACCATTGACTAATTTTACTTTGTCAATAAATTATTGGTACTTGTTAGAAACTTTCATTTACATGGCACTTTAAACCTTATGAAATGCTGTAGTATCCTGATTTTTGCTGTTTCGTGGAGGGTTTATCTGATGATTCCAAAGTCATAGCTACCATTTGGTGCATTCATTCTGCTATTTTGGAATGCTTGCCTTAGGCGCTTGGGGAAGGGCACTTTCACCTCATGTCCTTATTGTCTACTTGGCCTACACAAAAATTGTGGTCAGAAATGGCCTATACCAATCTCCCACACAAGGCAGGAATTATTTCCACATTTCCTAACTGGGACGCTGTTAGACAAGCAAAGACTTGCGGTTGTCTTCAGAAATTCCCCTGTTTCTCCAACAGAACCTATGCAGTCCAACAGAAGTACAGTTGAGCCACATACGGAATTTTAAATGTTCTATTAGCCAAACAACAAAAAGTAAAAAGAAACGGTAAAAATTAATCAATATCTTCTATTAAGCCAGTTTATCCAAAATATTATCACTTCAAAATGTAATCAAAGTAAAGTGATTATTGATGAGCTATTCCAACTAATTGACTTCCTTGTTCCCAGAAAGTGCTAGCAATCTACTCTATCTCTGTCTGTTTCTTCCTCAGGATAACAGAACTGCTTTCTATGTCCCTCAAAAGTGGGCCACATCACTGGCCCAGGAAAGAGATTTCACAGCTGTGTACCCAGTGGGGCACCAGCCTTTTCCAGCGCTCTAGTAGTGAGGGAAGGAGGGGAGTGGGGGATTTAAGAAACCTGGAAATAATCGTGTCAGCGTTATCCCAAGGGAGGGGCAGGTTAGAATTACTGCTTCCTCCAAGAACACTAGTCTAGAACTTCCAATGTTTGGCAGTAAAAACTATCAAAATGTAAAATACCAGCACCCTGGGATGAAGTCAAGTTCAACCTTCAAATATCATTATTATCAACATCAAAATGGCTAATATTCGGAGCGCTAATTTTTATATACATTAACCCATTATCTCCACAACAACCTGCAAAACAGATGGTACTATTGTTTCTTTTTTACAGATGAGGCAAATAATACCCTGGGTCCCCCAGCTAGTGATCACTGGAGCTGGGGTTCAAAGCAGGACAGTTTAAAAACACACAGAGCCTATCCTCTTAACCACAGTACTATCAGAGGGAAAAGTACTTCTTTCAGGGGAAATGTGTTAAAAGATTAATCCAAGATTTCACAGAGGAATGGTGAGGATGTTATGAATATCTGGATCACTTTGTCTTGTTTCCAACTTGTTAGCTTTTTTTTTTTTTTTTTTGAGAGAGGGAGCATGCATACCCCAGTGGGGGTGGGGGAGGAGCAGAAGGGGAAAGTATCCCAAGCAGACTCTGGGCTGAGGGGTGGGGAGCCCAAGGCGCAGGTGCTCTAGCCCACAACCCTGAGATCATGACCTGAGCCAAAACCAAGAGTCAGTGTTCAACTGCCTGACCCATTCACAGGCCCCCCACCTTATTCGGTTTAAAAATAAAATAGGTTTAAAAATAAAAATAAAATACAATAAAAGACCTTTTTTCCATGCTGATCAAGGGGCCTGAGCTGGGGCCAAGTGTATGGTTCCTTTTTTCTTCTCCACAGTCCTATGAATTGAAAGGCTGAGACCAAGATTTAAGGAGATTGGCTAATATAAATGCTGGTCTAAATTAAGAAATAATCAGATTACCCCTCACATAAAATCTTCTGTTGGTACACATAAAACATTTCTTATGCTATTAAAAAAAAAAGTATGTTGTGGTTAGGAAGTGGCATTATTTTGGCTGCCCAATATGAAATCATGCATGGAACCAACAACATATTCCAAACTGTTTATGTACTAAAGAGATAGTGTATAAATTAATGAATTCCTCCTTATGTTGATCAGCTGTTGCCATCATTTCACAGGGATAAATAGAAACTTTCTTCCTGAAATGGAACAGAACACAGAAAATATATCAGACCTCTATTCTTGCCTCAGATACTGTTTGTGTTTTAATTTTCAACTCATGTCAAATTACTTGGTCACTACTTTGCCAAGAGCTGTGGACAGCTGCTGGTCATTTTAAACTGCTTTCTACTTGCCTTTAGAATATTTTATTCAGTTCTAAAATTTCAAAAGTGAACCGTTGGCTCATTCTAAAATTGTCTTCATCTTTAGAAATTCTTTAGGGCTGTAATTTCTAGGCAAATCTGATTAGTGGAAATATGATCTTCAAAATACAGAAAAAACTCAAGTAAATAGTACTGGAGTTTCCTGTTCATTCCTGGAACTCTTCACATAAAATGTAACGTGAATGGGGATTGTAAAACATATGAAATTTGTTGATTACATACATGCAAAATACCACAATTCTAGTAGGGATAAAAGAGAAATTCAGAACTCTTCATGTATAACCACAGTGAATTTGCTGGTAATATTTTAAGTTATATCCATGAACTACTGGAAACCCCTTTATCATTTCTGCATCACCAATGATATGCTTGGGGATTGGTGAAATCATTTTAAGGCAAGTGACTTTTAAGAGAATGTTCCTCTATATGAGTGCTTTCATTCGACACCTTTTCCTTTGCCTTTGTAAAATGGTGGTTGTGAGTAAAGACCCAGTTACACTCAGTGTTTAAAATTTAGGCAGCAAGAACCATAGTCCTTCTCCCCCCAAAAAAAGCTGTGCATTATGTCTACACCATTGGTCAAGTCGTTCATCACTGCTGTTTCAGATGATTAAGGCCAAGTCCTCAGCTTAAAGAAAAACAGCTTTTAGGGATGGTCTATTTCTTTTTTTGGCATGTCAAGAACCCGTCGCAGTATTAAGTTAAAAATAAAGAGGGTGCCTGGTTGGTTCAGTCGGTTAAGTGTCTGCCTTTGGCTTAGGTCATGATCTTGGGGTCCTGGGAATCCAGTCCCACATCAGTTTCCCTGCTCAATGGGGAATCTGCATCTCCCCTCTCCCTCTGTGCCTCCCCCATTTGTGCACTCTCTCTCTCATAAATAAATAAAATCTTTTTTTTTTTTAAAGAATGGAATGGAATAGGATAGGATAGGATAGAAATGGTGAGGGACTGATCTCGAGACATGGCATTTAGGAAGACAAGTCTCTTTCCGCCTAAAGGTTTAAGATCCAGTTAATCTGCAACTTGGTCTGCGCAGTTTCCATTGGCATCTCCTGTCCTCTATTTGGTACTTTCTGACCACGAAACCCCATCCTTATCTTGAGCTCACATCCACTGTGCCTCAGTTTATATGACCAAGATATACCAAACTTCATTTTTCTCAGAATAATTTGCTGCCTAAAACTGGCCCCCTCTAACAGAATGCTAGACTGAAGTCTTCTGCATTAGGACATATGGGGGATGGGAAGGGCCAGGAATAGGGAAAGTGCATTTGCGGAAGACCAAAACTTCCCATGGACAAAGGTTCCTCCTACACTCCACAGACGGCACTTGGATCACTTTGAAATCATTTGTAAAATCTGGTGTTCTGGGGAGGGTCCATAGTGCCCATCATTATTTTCAAAGAATTAAGAGCCATCACCCTGGAATATACAAGCCCAGAGCTCTAAACTTTAGCATTAACTCTCTTATGTCCAGCCCTGGGATCACCTGAAGCACAAGGCAGGGAACACTCTATAGTACCAGAGCCATATCTATGCCCCAGTCTTTTTTTTCCGAAAGGACAGAGGCTCCTGTTCCCTCCACCACAAGGCACCTGGGATTTGAGGGAAGGGATATCTTTAAAACATCATATACCTGGAAAATACTGTCCCAACAAAAGTTTTATGTTTAAAAAAAAAAGTTTTTTTAAACTATAGCAGACACCAAAGTTTTTTAAGAATGGATCATATAGGGACGCCTGGGTGGCTCAGTCGGTTACGTCTGTCTGCCTTCTGCTCAGGTCATGATCCCAGGGTCCTGGGATTGAGCCCCCGATCAGGCTCTCTGCTCAGCAGGGAGCCTGCTTCTCCCTCTCCCTTTATTCCTCCCCTGTTTATGCTCTATCTCTGTCAAATAAATAAACAAAATCTTTAAGAAAAGAAAAAAAAAAAAGAATGGATTCTATAAAGCCATAGCCAGGCCACCCAAATGTCTTTCACAAGGCAGGTAAACATGATAATCTGTGCCTGCAATTTAACTGTGCAGAGTGTGAAAGAGAGAGGGGGTGCCAGTGTGGCTCAGTCAATTGCATCCGAATCTTCATTAAGACTGATAAATCACTGACCTCTACCTCTGAAACTAATAATATATTACATGTTAATTAATTGAATTTAAATTTAAAATGCAAGTGAAAAAATTTTTTAAAATGTTTTAGTAAACATCCAATGTATTTACACATATAAATAAATTATACATGTGTAGCACAATGCAGACATTTATTATGTAGATTGCCAAAAAAAAGTGTGAAGGAAAGAAGAGCTGCAGAGAAGGACAAGTAGATATAGCCATGGTTTTTAAATCGATAAACAGGAACAGTCATACCCACAAACCTTCGTGATACCTTTGCAAAAAAGGCTCTTACTAAACCATAATCAGTTAGTGGTGAACTTTACGTGAGACTTTACATCACAGGCCTTTTTTTTTTTTTAAGATTTAATTAATTTATTTGAGAAAGAGCACAAGCAATGA
>RCUC01133519.1:0-53837 GCA_003697995.1 Taxidea taxus jeffersonii | reverse complement strand
CCATGTTAGGGGCATAGATATTTAAAATTGTTAGATCTTCTTGTTGGACAGACCCTTTGAGTATGATATAGTGTCCTTCCTCATCTCATTATAGTCTTTGGCTTAAAATCTAATTGATCTGATATAAGGATTGCCACCCCAGCTTTCTTCTGATGTCCATTAGCATGGTAAATTGTTTTCTATCCCCTCACTTTCAATCTGGAGGTGTCTTCGGGTCTAAAATGAGTTTCTTGTAGGCAGCATATGGATGGGTTTTGGTTTTTTATCCATTATGAAACCCTGTGTCTTTTGATTGGGGCATTTAGCCCAATTACATTCAGGGTAACTATGGAGAGATATGAATTTAGTGCCATTGTACTGCCTGTAAGGTGGCTGTTACTGTATATTGTCTCTGTTCCTTTCTGATCTACTACTTTTAGGGTCTCTCTTTGCTTAGAGGACCCCTTTCAGTAATTCCTGTAGAGCTGGTTTGGTGTTTACAAATTCTTTCAGTTTTTGTTTGTCCTGGAAGCTTTTTATCTCTCCTATTTTCAATGATAACCTAGCTGGATATGGTATTCTTGACTGCATATTTTTCTCGTTTAGTGCTCTGGATATATCATGCCAGTTCTTTCTGGCCTGCCAGGTCTCTGTGGATAAGTCTGCTGCCAATCTGATATTTTTACCATTGTATGTTACAGACTTCTTGTCCCGGGCTCCTTTCAGGATTTTCTCTTTGTCACTAAGATTTGTAAATTTTACTACTATATGACAGAGTGTGGACCTATTCTTACTGATTTTGAGGGGGGTTCTCTGCACCTCCTGGATTTTGATGCTTGTTCCCTTTGCCATATTAGGGAAATTCTCTACAATAGTTCTCTCCAATATACCTTCTGCTCCCCTCTCTCTTTCTTCTCCTTCTGGTATCCCAATTATTCTAATGTTGTTTTGTCTTATGGTATCACTTATCTCTTGAATTCTCCCCTTATGGTCCAGTAGTTGTTTGTCTCTCTTTTGCTCAGCTTCTTTATTCTCTGTCATTTGGTCTTCTATATTACTAATTCTTTCTTCCGCCTCATTTATCCTAGCAGTAAGAGCCTCCATTTTTTTTTTAAAGATTTTATTTATTTATTTGACAGAGAGAGTGAGCACAGGCAGAGAGAGTGGCAGGCAGAGGCAGAGGGAGAATCAGGCTCCCTGCCTAGCATGGAACCCGATGTGGGACTCAATCCCAGGATGCTGGGATCATGACCTGAGCCGAAGGCAGCTGCTTAACCAACTGAGCCACCCAGGCGTCCCAAGAGCCTCCATTTTTTATTGCACCTCATTAATAGCTTTTTTAATTTCAACTTAGTTAGATTTTAGTTCTTTTATTTTCCAGAAAGGGATTTTATTTCTCTGGACAGGGTTTCTCTAATATCTTCCATGTCTTTTTCAAGCCCGGCTAGAACCTTGAGAATCGTCATCCTGAATTCCAGATCTGACATATTACCAATGTCTGTATTGATTAGGTCCCTAGCCTTTGGTACTGCCTCCTGTTCTTTTTTTTGTGGTGAGTTTTTCTGCCTTGTCATTTTGTCCAGATAAGAATATATGAAGGAGCAAATGAAATACTAAAAGGGTGGCAAAGACCCCAGGAAAATGTGCTTTAACCAAATCAGAAGAGTCCCAAATCATGGTGGGGGGGAGAAAGGGGGTAAAAAGAAGTTCAGAAAAGAGAAAAAAAATTTTTAAAAAGAACACAAATGAAGAAAAAATATTAAAAAAAGAAATATATGTATATATATATATATATATATATATATATATATATATATATTAGACTGGTGACTAGAACAGGGTCACCCACTTAATTTGGGGAGTATTTTGGTCTCTTAGAAGAAACTGCCTCCCAAAATTTTAAAGACTGAAAAACATATATAAGCATAAACACAATGAAGGGATGCAATATGGCTATAAAGATGAAAAAAAATTTTTTTAAATTTCTAACAAAGGAGATAATAAGGTTAGTTGGTTGGGAGAATAAAAAAAAAAGTGGAGAGATCTTGCTTGGGCTGGAGACTAGATCAAGCCTGGTGCTAGATTTAGGGTGTATTTTGATCTATTAGAAGTTGTACCCCAAATTTTTTAGAAGAAAAAAACCCTATGTGTATACAAAGAATAATGTTAGATACAATGAAGGATAAAATATGACTATAATAATAAAGGTTCAAGAAAGATTTTTTTAAGA
Source organism: Taxidea taxus jeffersonii (assembly GCA_003697995.1). Classification (NCBI taxonomy): domain Eukaryota; kingdom Metazoa; phylum Chordata; class Mammalia; order Carnivora; family Mustelidae; genus Taxidea; species Taxidea taxus. Next base: position 51,628 of record RCUC01133519.1, on the reverse strand, counting down.
AAGTTATTAAGATAAACTAGTTAAAAAACGTTAAAAGAGGAAAGGGTAAAAGTTTAAAAAAATTAGCAGAAGAGAAAAAAAATTTAAAAAATTAATTAACTTTGTAAGTCTAAAAATTCTGGGGAGAAAGCCATGAATTCCATGCTTTGCTTTCTCCTTCTCTGGAATTCCGCTATTCTCCTTGATAAGTGAACTTGTTCTTGGCTGGATTTCTTGTTGATCTTCTGGGGGAGGAGCCTGTTGTAGTGATTCTCACGTGTCTCTGTCCCAGGGGGAATTTCACCGCCCTTACCAGTGGCCGGGCTAAGTAATCCCCTCGGGTTCGCTTTCGGGAGTTTTTGTTACCTAAACGCTTTCCGTAGAGTTCTGGAGGACGGGAATGAAAATGGCGGCCTCCCAATCTCCAGCCTGGAGAGCCGAGAGCTTGAGAGCTCGGGGCCCCACTCTTCAGTGTGCCTTCAGAGAAAAGTGCTCAATCACTCCTGTCTCACTGGCCTCCGGCTGCGCTCCAAGGTCACCCAAGCCTGTGACCAAGCATCTCTGTCTCTGGCACACAGCCCCACGTGGAGTCTCCGAACCCCACAGATCCCTGAGCTCTTCCAGGTCGGAGTCTCCCCGGATCTTGTGGGGACCCCATGCACATAACACCAGCCCATGTCATGGATTACGGTTCTAGGTAACCCCAAGTTGAGAGCTGTAGCCGGCTTCCCTGCTCTAATACTTGCGAGCTCTGCAACACTCTGACACCCCGATCCTTCTGTGACCCCACGGGACCTGAGGCCATGCTGTCCCTGCGAGGTCTTCACCCTGGGTTAGCCTCTGGAGCAATGTCCCTCCGTGGAGCAGAGTCTTAAAAGTCCTGATTTTGTGCTCCATTGTTCTGCTGCTTGCTGGGAGCTGGCCCCTCCCCCCGTGGTCTATCTTCCCGTTGCTTTGGATTCACTTCTCTGCTGGTCCTACCTTTCAGAAAGTGGTCGATTTTCTGTTTCTAGAATTGTTGCTCTTCTTCTCTTCTATCTCCTATTGGATTTGTAGGCGTTCAGAATGGTTTGATAAGCTATCTAGCTGATCTCCTGCTGCCTGATGTCATCTCAGCCTGCTACTTCTCCCTCTGTCTTACTTGCTTAATTAGTCAGAGGCAGGAGCCTCCTGCTTTGCAATTATCCCCAAGTAAACCTGGCCTTGGCTGGGCAGACCTCACTCCAGAGTGCGCAGCAAGAGAAGGAAGCCCCTTGCCACCCAATGCCGCTAGCTAGCCCAGGTCATGGGGACTTGAGCTGAGCCAGCCCTAGGCAGCAAGAAGCAGGAGGTGGTGGGTTGGTTTCTGGCTCCCTAGCCCTGGGTGGCATGAGGAAAGGGGATACAGAACTTGTCGGGGTACCAGAGTTCCTCTGTCTTCACGTCTTCCGTGGGTCTCTCTCCAGAATTTATTGCCCTTTGCATTTTACGAGCTCCCTTTTTGATCTGGAACTTGAGGGGGAAAACAGAAAAGGCAGGAAGCAGTGGGATGGCGGTGGAATGGGAGGCAGGCTGCGTGGAAGGAGAGGAATCAGGTGATCTGAGTCCTGGCTGCCACTTCCATGCCAGAGACTTGTTTGTAAATCGATAAAATGGCGTGATGATTCTCACCCTGTGCACTTCATGCAGTTCTAGAGAGGATCAAATTAGACAACGGGTAGGAAAGAAGATGGTTGGTGGTAAATCGCTCTGCAGATCTGAGGGTAATCTTTACTTCATATGTGCCATGGCGGGGTCTCTCACTAGTCCATTCTTATGCCCATACTGTACCCTTGTTAATTGTTGTAGGTTTATCCTAAGTCCTGACAGGTAATATAAATCCTCCAACTTTACTTTTTTTTCAAGGTCATTATGTCTAATCTAGATTCTTTGGATTTCCATAAAACTTTAGACACCAACTTTTTCAAAATAAAGTCTTTTGGGGTTTTGTTTGGGATTTCAGGAAATTTGTATATCAGTGTTTTGGGAAAATAAACTTAAAATTATTGAGATTTTGGGCACCTGGATGGTTCCATTGGTTAAACATCTGCCTTGGGCTCAGGTCATGATCCCAGGGTTTTGGGATCAAGTCCCACATCAGTGGTGGCTCCCTGCTCAGTGGGGAATCTGCATTTCCTTCTGCCCCTTCCCTCACTCCTGGTCTCTCTCTCTCACTCAAAAACAAATAAATAGGGGCACCTGGGTGTCTCAGTGGGTTAAGCCTGTGCCTTCAGCTCAAGTCAGGATCTCAGGATCCTGGGATTGAGCCCTGCATCAGGCTCTCTGCTCAGCAGAGAGTCTGCTTCTCCCTCTCTCTCTCTCTGCCTACTTGTGATCTCTGTCTGTGAAATAATAAAATCTTTAAATAAATAAGTAAAATATTTTAAAAAATTATTGAGATTTCATAAGAGTATATCATAATATAGTGTATCTTTACATTTATTTAGGTTTTTTATAAGTAGTTTTTATTTTTATTTACATTTATTTAGTTTTTAATGTTTCTTGTCAATGTTTTACAAGTCTTACACATAGTGTTAGATTTATTCTTAAGTAATTAGATCTATGATGCTATTGTAAATAGTACTTTTAAAATTTCATTTTCTGTTTTTTGTTGCTAGAATATATGTAAATACAATTGAATTTTTGTATATTAATTTTGCACCCTACAATCTTATTAAATTCACTTATCTAATATTTTTTGTAGTTTAGGTAGGGGTTTCTACCATCATGCTGTCTTTGAATAATAACAGTTACCTTTTTCTCATCTTTATGCCATTTGTTTCATTTCTTCTTTCCTGTGTTGTACTGGCTAGGACTTGCAGTACAGTGTTGAATAGAAGTGCTAAAACTGAACATCTTTGCCTTATTCCTCAGATTTAAAATTATCTCAGATTTCAAATTAATTTCAATTTCAAATTAAGCATATTGTTACCTGTAAGCTTTTCTAACATGAATTTTATCAACTTGAAGAAGTTCCTGTATATTTCTCATTTGCTGAGTCTTCCCTTCTCCCTCCCTCTCTCTTTCCTTCCTTCCTTTCTTTCTTTCTCCCTGCCTGCATTCCTTCTTTCCTCCCTCCCTTCCACCCTTCCATTATGAATGAGTGTTGAATTTTGTGACATTAACCTTATGTCCTGAAAGTCTAAAATACTTACTATCCAACCCTTTAAGAAAAACTTTCTGACCTCTTCTCTTGATAAGAACATAAAAGAAACATTGGTTCATAGTATGCATATCAGTGTGGATCTAATCAAGAGACAGAAGCCACTTAATAATTTAAACAGGAGATTAATATGATTATTAAACATAAGATGTAGAAAGGTCTATGGGCACTACATGGCTGAAGGAGAATAACCAAGGAAGAACAAACTTTGGGAGGGGGATTACCCTCCCCAAGGCTCACATTTAGACCTTGTTGGAGTGGCATCATAGCAGCAAAGTAGACGGCAGGGAAGTCCTCTGGTTTGCACAGGCCTGAACTGACCTGCAGTTGTGGGGTCAGCAGGAAGCAATCCCCAGAATGAAGGCAGGGTGAGCCATGAGAAGTGGCTGGCCACACAAGAAGGAGTTCAGAGAGAGTGGGAGCACCAGTGTGAGTAGGAGCCTGGAGCTGTGGTGCTTCTGTCAGGAGGGTTGTGGCATCAGAGGGTCCTAAGAGATAAACCTGGGACATGTGGAGCTAGGGAAGCAGAGGGAGAGGGAACCCAGTGCAGGCAGAAGGACCGCACAAGGGTGACCACCAGATCGGGCTGGGGCTGGGACACAGTCAAGGTACTGTGTGTTCTAGGCATGTGGCTGAAGCAGAGCAGCCGTGGACATCCTCGCATGTCCACTCAGTAGTGCAACTGCCAGAAACGACAGTAGAGTCCCCTCATGCTTCCGTGTGGTTCCAGCATCCTCTACTGAGAAAGCCTAACACCGTGTTCCCTATAAAGAAATGCTTAAAGTAATTCTACGGAGTAGGTACTAAAGGGTAGGGTTGGAGCTCTTATTGAGAGCTCTTACTACCTCTTATTGAGATGCAATGACGTATTGGTAACTGACATAGTGTTGTTGAAGGATGGGATATCCTACAAGTATTGGACTCTCCCAATATTCTATTAGATGTTCCTGGAATAAAAGTGACAAGTAGGTACCTTGTTATATCAGATAGGAACCTGAGTCCCATGTTAAATTAATTGCTCAAAGTTAGAGATTTTGGGTTAAATTGTCCAGACCAATGCATTAGTTGAGAATGAAAACATTTGAAACCATAAAAAAAAAAAGAGTAGGCATCATATATGTAGCAGGATTATGCATTCTAGGCTTTCAATGAGTTGAATGAACCTCAGTGGGAAATGTTTGCAAGTCTCTAGAATAAATATTATCATAACTCAAATAAAAAGGCAAGCAGACTGGGGGAAATATTTTCATCAAATAAACCAGGGGAAAGTCTTTTGTCAGTATTGCACAAAAAGCTCATGAAAATTGAAAGGAAAAATATCAACTTTAATGTAAATGGGCCAAGGTCATGAATAGATGATTCACAAAGAGGAGACCCAAGTAGCAAACAGACATAAGAAAATGTTCAACTTTACTACCTCTTATTGAGATGCAAATTAAAACCATAATTGGGTACAATTTATGCATGAAATTTGAAAAATAAAATAGAATGTTGCTGAAAAAACTGGTGAAACTGGTAAATGATTGATAGCAATAGAAATTGCTAAAACTTTTCTTGAATTTAGATGCTTATATCTCTGGAACATATTCTGGGAATATAACCTAAGAAAATAGTTACACAAAATAGAAAAAGATGTTTCCTGGAAGTCAGCTAAAGGATTGGAAAATGGGAAATAATTTAAATGTACATGAAAAGGTCATTAGCTGTGTAAATCATTCTACTAATTATGTAATTCATTTGGCCATGATCATGACCGTGATAAATAATTTGGACATTGACCAAAAATCACTGGAAACTAACACAGCAAGATAAGCTATTTCTCAAGATATGATGCTAACTAAATGAAGAATAACCAAATTGTATTTACATGTTAGTATCACTGTGAAAGAGAATGATGTGTATGTGAAGAAACACTAGAACATAACATAAAATATTAATTTAATTTATTGACTTGATATTAAAGTTCTATTATTAATATAATTTTGCTGGGCAACACATCTTTAAAATTTAGCAACCAAAAAAATTGAATTTAAATTAAGAACATTTAAAAAATAAATTACTAAAAGAAAAGAAAGAAAGAAAGAAAATAATCCAGGTTTGCTGAAAAGAGAATAGCTGAGCAAGACCCACCTCTTTTCTACCTGATGTACAACTATCAAGTCAGCATTATTTGTCTTGAGCTTTTTGGCAGGTTTTGTGGAGACATGTCATCCTGAGGCTGCACATATATTGAATGAGGTCAGCTAAGCAATGCCTCTACTCTCTGTACTAGAGTGGCTGATTATTTTGGACCCCCAAAATGACCCTTTTGGACCCTGGTACAGAATCTTGCATTTGTTCCTATTACATTTTTTCTTGGTCTGCGTATCCAGCCCATCATTAAAAGTTCTCAACGTTTTTTTGGATCCTGATTTACATTCCTCATTTGCTGCATTTCTTGACTGCACGTTAGTTGTACATGCAGAATAACATACAGAATAATTTCTGTATATTAAGATATACAGAAGACTCCATCTGTTTACTTACCCAAGGCCTTGATAAAAATGTTGACCTGAGGAGCCCTGAACCCCAGGGCATGTCCCATCTAGTAATGAGCTCCTCTGATGACATTCGTGTTGTAATTCACTGAAATAGCCTTGCATCCAGGACACATTTGCCAGCTTTAACAATGAGAAAAGGTGATTGTCCTTTTGTAGGTGGAAAATGAAGGCTTTAGGCTTACAGGAAAATTCAGGTGATTCTTCTGGGCCAGGACCAGGCTTAGTTGCGATAGGGAACAAGTTTGCCCTGGGTGTTCAGTGTCTGTCACCTGGACCTTTGCCCCTGTCAATTCTACATGCGCCTGCTGTGGCATCCGTGCCACCGTACCCTTACTGGTCTCCAGGGTCATCAAATACTTCCCTCACTTGAGTGTTCCTGGAGTTATTTGCATTTTAAAAAGGATCAGAGTTTCACCTGGATGGCTTAGTGGGTGGAGCATGAGACTCTCGATCTTGGGGTAGTGAGTTCAAGCCCCGCGTTGGTGCAGAGATTATGTAAAAACAGCAGCAACAACAAGGACAACAAAGTAAAAGATATCAAAATTTGAAAATAAAAATGAAGTTCTGATGGTGGAATTCCAGACCTTGATAGTTAGATAGAGATTTGACTGGTCAGAACGAGCAGCTTCTACCTTTTCTGGGATGGTCTCTGAGGCTCCAGAGCCTCGCCTGACTTTCTGAGAGAGAGGCAGCAGACTCGACTGCCTGCAAGGCTGACCTGAAGGGACATCTCCAGCGGACAAAGTAGATTAGATCCCAGGGCACTACAGCCCTCCTTAGGCTCTTAATGATATTTGGATAGAATTTACAAGTCTTCACGTCTCCTTAATTCAACTTTATTTTCCTTCTATTTTGCCAGCTTCCAGGTAAGTGAGGGAAATAGACTATCAACTTCATTGTCAGAGAAGCAGGCAAAGTGGTCTTAGACACTGAAAACTACTGCTTCTTCCACCTCAGGGCCTTTTCCCTCTGATGATTTTGCACTGACAGAGAATTCCTGCTGGGGAAGTTGATGCATCATTTCTTCTCATGCGAACCTCACCTGCCTCTGAATAAATATTTTATTTCCCAAAAGCCCTTCCTACAAATTGCCTCATCATTTGCCAAGGATCTAAACCATCTGCCAGAGCAAGCCCACACTCTCCCCCTTACTGATAACTGGGCTTATCTGTTTGCATTTCTACTTATCATCTGCTAGTCTGGCTCATCTCCTTATCAGACTGTGTGTTCTTTAACACACTGGACACCATATGGCCCCCAGCAGAAGAGGCTGAGTTGTTGCCCACCTATAGGCACAATTTACATGCCTTTCAACCCTGGTCTGTAAATAGCAAGTCCCCAGTACATCTGAAATTTGTTTGGACTGGGCAGATTTTACACAATTAGAGTAGGAAAAATTTATTTCCTCCCCCCAACTTTTTAAATCAAAATGTATAATAGGCATCCAGATTAAATAATGAATTATATATTTATACAGCAAATCTGAAAGAACTATTGCTAGAAGTAACATAACTGTATCTTAATTTGGGGGGAAAAAAGCAAATCCCAGACTACATAGACCATAATCACACTTTTTCTAAAATTTAAAAACAATTAAAACTACATCTTACTGGGGAGTCCCCTAAGCCACACTTGTTCATGCTCATGCTCAAATTCAATCCCTCTGGGCACAGCTAGTTTTTATCCTTTTATTTCTCTGGCAATGAAATCACAGGCAGGTAGAACTGGTCATACCAGGTTCCCCAGGTCCAGTTTTCCTCAGCTCCTGAAGCCTGGGTGCCACTCTTTCCCACATGAACCCCTCTTCATTTCCATAGTAAGTACTATCTGAGGCTGAAGCAACCTAGGATTCACCTGGTCCTCCCACACCCTGATATCACTTGCCCAGTTGGAATTAGGAAATGGTGCCTTCTCCATAGCTTCTCCATAGCTCCCTTCTCCTGAGGTCTCCCTATTCTCACAAGGCTTCAGGTTTCTGAGGATCCCTCTTCTGGGTCTCTTGGTGGCATGGACCTCTTAGGACACCCACTAACTCATCTGGGATTGTTTGGTGCTGACTGTATTCTCCGTCTTGACAAAGGATTGCTGTCCCTTCCGTGCTGTACCATACACACCTGGTTGTACCTCAGATGAAACCTGAGCAACAGGACAGATCCCCAGAGGCCACCCCACTTAGTGACTCTTTGGCCACATCTGGACCCTCTTTCCTGACAGCCCAGAATCCTGCTGCTAGATGCCTTTTGCAGGCAAATTCACAGATATATCCCCTCCAGGTTCTTTCTGCTCATTTCTGGTCTTAGTTTATCTGTACCTTTCAGGTACGGAAAGTTCCTCAGTAATAACTATTGTCACACACATCATTTCCTAAGTGCTAATTATGTCCCCAGTCTTGCCATTGATGGTCTACCTCATTTTGTCAGATTCAGGACACTTCTCCACTTCATTTTATAAGTTAATTTTGTAAGGTCTTGTGTCCCCCCCTCCCCAGATCTGAGGAATGGTCTGCATTTCAAAAACAAAGTCCAAAGGGATTTTTCACTTTCAGGATTATGTGTTAAAATTGTCTTGTGGTAACTACTACTTTCTCCAAAGCAATATTTAGGATTCTTTTGAAGCTCTGAAATGTTTCTGGACAACAAATGATAACCATCTGCTTCCAATCTTCCCTTCCTTTCCTACAAGAAACAGCTTTAACTTGTAGTGTAAATTACTAGGATTAGAAAAAATGAAGTATTTCCTGACAAAAGGGCTGCAGAAAAATTATATAAGGTAACTGATGTAAGCTGGAGAGTCTTTGGATCAAGGATGCCAAAGGTTTGGATGAGGCATAGTCTCATGAATTATGTTTTCACTTGTATTAGATTCACTTCAGATTTCTTCCAGAAACCTAAATAATAAAACAAGAACTCTCCTCTCCTCCAACTTCCCTGGCTTCAACTCCATTTTGTTGATTGACCACTTCCATTTATTTGCTTTCCCACTATTAGAATCCCTTGAATCTGAACAATTAAACCTGACATTTCTTTGGGGAAAATTTTTCTGAGTTTTACTTTCCTTCTTTAAGGTGTGTGTGTGTGTGTGTGTGTTCCTAATTCTTTATTTCCCCAGTGAATAACGTACACTTGATCTCTCCAAGTATTGAATGAACTCAAGAAGTTAAGCCTTCTAAAGACAATCTGCTCCATGAATAGACAATTTAATAGGTATGTTCAGGAAAAACCATGAGCTCCAAGTTCTCTAATTTTCAGGCTGCTGTGGGATCTGCTCCTGCAGTTTCTTCCCATAAGGGTGTCAGCTATGGGGACCTGGAATCCAAAAGGCTTCCAGACATCATCCCAGACAAGAAGGCTAGATTCCTTCTGGGACCTGTTCCTGCAATCCAGAACCAAAGAGGGAGGGAGAGGTGAGTTTAAGTTTTCATCCTTGATGAAGAGGTGTGCACTTAGAAATATGGTTTCTGCAGGGTAATTGAGTCTGGAGAAATGTGGAGGATTTGTTAAGTTATTTTCTCCAACAGGAGTTTAAGTTCCTTTGGCTAGATTGGTGGGTTTTAATGTTTAGGTCAGGGAATCGGGTGGTGTCCGTTCTGGCAGAAGGGAACAAACCTCTGTAAGGAGAATACACAATATCCATATGAGAGATTTGTTTCTAAAACCCTCCCTAAATTTCAAGCGAGTTAAAAGAGATATATATTCCCACCTTTACACTTCAGACTCCCAGATCTCCGCAAGGTCCTCATCCAGTGTGGATTACATTACTGGTAAAAACATCCCAGGAAGAGTCCAAGGTGGCGGCTCCCGGTTAGGAGAGAGTCCAGAGTTAACAGGCAGACTTTCCTGTTTTGTTGCTCCTGGCTCGCCCCCTTTCCCCTGGAAGGGATGCTGATAGGAATGGGCAGCTTCTGCCTCTTCCGGGACCGCCTTTGAGACTCCAGAGCCTCACCTGACTTTCCCAGAGAGAGAGAGAGAGAGAGAGAAAGAGAGAGGAAGGCAACAGACTCCTTCCTCCATCCGCAGAGGAGGGTCCTGGGGCCAGAGCGCTGGGGCGAGAGTGAGACCAGAGCTGTTGCCCAGAACCCGGAGGGAGCGAGGAGGAGACGCTTTGCCAGACAGAGACGTGTCGCAGAGAACTCAAACTTTAGCGGGTAAGGATTGTAGGGGCTCTTAAGCTGGGAGTTCTTGGGGGCGCTGGGAGATGTACTGGGTCTCTGATTCCATCCAGACAAGAGGTGGATTTAAAAAGTCCCGGCTGGGCAGTGGGGTTGGCGAAGCACTAGTGCGGTAGTGGCGCTGTCCGCAGCCCCCGGTGCTGAAACGGGCCACGTCTCCGCCAGTTAAAGGGGCAGAGGAGAGGGCCTGCTCAGGGCATCTGTTCCCATCCCCAGCACACCCCGCCCCCTCCAGCCTAGATCACAGGACAAAGCCGCCCCTGTGCCCAAGTCCATCCCACCCCTTATACTCACGTCCGGCAACCTCCTTGGGCCAAGCCGGGCTGAGCCATCGGAGCAGGAGGCAGAAGGAGTTGGACTGGCTCCCACTGGGGACAGGTAGGGGGTCTGGGAATGGCACCAACCCGGGAACACCTCCTTAAGACAACCTGTAACCCAGAGGCCGGGCCCCACGCCTCCATCACTGCTTGTCCTGGAAGAGGCTCTTTGGCCACTGCCTCATTTCTGTGGTTTCAGATCAGGGATTTGCAGAGTCTCCTCGAGTCCACACTGCGTGTGGGGAAGTTGTGTCTGTGGTTTGGAAGCAGCAGGAGCTAGGGAGATCAGTGGACCAGGGTTGAGGGACTGCCTCTGCTAGACCCTACTGAGCGTTGGGGATCCAGAGACAGGTGGGCTGAGGAGGAGGTAAAGAGTTCAAATTATTTAGGGAAATGAGCAATCACAATTTTTTTTCTTTCTTTCTTCCTTTTCTTTTTCTTTTTTTAAATGATAAAAATCATAATCTGTGATCTTGGCCACTCCCGGCCTCTGGGCTTAGTGCTTAGGTATTGAGGAGAAGGGCAGCAGGCCCTCTGATCCTTTGCAATCCACTAACCCGATAATCATACGGGCTTTCTGTCCAAGTCCTCAGGCTTTTCTCTCCCCACTCACTATTCCCAAGGGGGCTGGGCCAGCCTTCCCTCACACTCTGGCTGTCCTGGGGATTCCCGGCAATCCCCAACAAGAGCTGGAGCTGGATGACTAGGGAGGTAGAGGGTTGTTTCATTTTTCTCCCTTTGTAATTCCTCAATTCACAACTGCCCTACTTTATGCTGTTGCTGAGATTTTTTTTTAAGATTTTATTTATTTATTTGACAGACAGAGATCACAAGCAGGCAGAGAGGCAGGCAGAGAGAGAGAGGAGGAAGCAGGCTCCCCGCTGAGCAGAGAGCCCGACGTGGGACTCAATCCCAGGACCCTGGGATCATGACCCAAGCCGAAGGCAGAGGCCTTAACCCACTGAGCCACCCAGGTGCCCTGTTGCTGAGATTTTATACTTTGTCATTCTAAAGTGGGTATCTCCAGCTAGATAAGAACTGTGGCTAAGGATGAAGGGGAGGGAAGAGCAGAAAGGACCCGAAGTCCTCTGTCCATGGGCCAGGTGCCTCCCACAAGCACTTTGCTTGCTCAGGACTCCCAATATGAGCCTGAAACCTCTTGCCTGGAAACCAGAGAACCTGGCAGTGGGCACTCCTCACCAAATCTTCCAGAGGGGAAATGGGTTGATACGGTCCTTAGTACCCCAAACTACAGGACAGTGGTGCTCCCACCTGGGTTTGGGCTCTTTCCCCGACTGGGCTGTTCAGACCTCTAACTTTTCCTATGGACAATCCACCAGTACCACTCCCCTCCCCCGCCTTCCATGCGAGACACACACACACACACACACACACACACACACACACGCTTTCCTTCATAAAACCCAGTAATAATATAATCATCTGGGAACAAAGTCACATACTCCCTCAGTGAGAAATCATTGGAAAAGGCAGCAAAAATTTGGGCAAAGAGAGGGGAGGTGACTACTATGGCTGTGTTCTCCATACCAGGTCTTGTACGCCAAAGTCTTGGATTCTTGAAAATTCTGCCAGGCTAGGGAACCCAGCTGGGATTTCACTGAGCTGGTGGGAGCTCCTTTGGTAGGAGTGGGGGTAGGGAAGACACAAACTGCCCTTACTTCACATGAATGCCCGAGCACATGCTCTTTTCCTCTTCAGCCTCTGTTCAGCTATAAATGAGGTTCCTGCTGGGCGCGGGATGCGAGGAGAAGCTGAATGTTCGCTCTGTGGGTAACTGACTGGTCAGAGCAAGATCTCAATCTCTTTAGCGGGGACTTTGGCCAGGACTGTGTGTGCCCCTTGTTTTTGATGGACCAGTTTTTATGCCTTTTCTGTCTTCATTCACTATCTGCCAGCGGTTGCTGCGTCTGGTTAATAATGGGGTTGCTATGGTGACCAATCTCCCGTCGCCATGGTACCCAGGAGGTAAATAGTTGGAAGCTGCAGAGGCTCTTTGCTAGCTCCCCCAGATTGTGCACAGGCTTTGGATTTCCTGGTGGGGGGTGGTAGAGGGATGGCAATGATCAGGCTCTGTGAACAGCAACCCCCCAACACACACACCCTGCCTAGAGACCTGTTCACCTGAAATCTTCTCTAATCCTTGCCAATCACTGTGCCCTCCAGGCTCAGATGGGTCAAGCTTTTATTTTCCACCCCCAGTTGCATACACTGAGGTAAAGGGGTAAATACTTTTCCCTCTGACCCAATTAATATTAGGTGCACACTAACTACTTCTAATTACAAATCACAAGGCTAAATCCAGTGGGAGACAGAATTAATTAAACTAATGCAGTCCATGCTCTCTAAACCTCAGTGTTGTGTGATAGACAAACCTTTATATTTCTTGTCAGCTGAGCTCTGCTCTGCGCTGAAATAGAAGTAATGATAATGCTCTGAGAGTAAAGAGAGGTGGGAGTGACTGACTCCAAGAGGAGGTCATACTCTAGTTGAAACTTGGAGGATGATAGGAATTTCAACTGGAGAGAAAGAAGAAAAATCTCTCTCTAGACAGATTAGTAGGACCAAAGATGTGTGGAACAGTCAGGAGAGGATAGATCATACTCTGATAACATATAGACTTGGAGCCTCTCAGGGACCAACCCATTCATCACTTCTGCAACATCTCAGGTTAGGAGGAATTGGGGGACCCTGCATCATGGGAGGAGTCCACTGGCCAGAGCCTGCTGTTCAGCCCTCACCTGGCCTGGAAGCAAGACTGAGAAATACAGGAAATCCAATGTGAGATTTGGTGTGTCTGTCAAGAGAAGGGACAAGAAAGTTTGCGTCAGCATGAATAATTTGGTTTGAATGGAGCTTTCCCATTTAGGCTGATATGATTCGGGTTGTGAAAAGTCTTGAATGTCAGGCTAAGACTGCATGCTGGAGAAAACAGGCAACCTCTGAAAGTTTCTGAGTGACATGATTCAAACTACCTTTTAGAAAGACCTGGTGTTAGTGCAGAAGATTCATTCATTCATTCATTCCACACTCCCTGAGCACCTCCTAAGTGCCACACCTTGGATGCATTAAAGAGGTGAGGCAATTATTTCAAAAATACTGGAGAGGGATGCCAGGACCCCTGCCCTCATTCCTTTTCTGAATTAATGAATAAATGATGGAAGGGGAAAGAGGGGACAGATAGTTGGCAGTGTAACTAAGAGAACTTGGGGATTTTGAATCTGGGGAAGTGAGGGAGAAGTAGGAATAGAGGCTCATCCTTGGTGATCTGTTGGCTTGGTTGTTCATGGCATTAACCAACACAGGGCTCCAGGGAGGAAGAGCGTATTTGGGAGTAGCTGAGGTGCTACCATTCTGGATAGTTTTGTACCAGTAAAGCTCTTAGCTGCCTATGCTGTATCCTCATACATTGCACCCTAGACGTCATCTAGTCCCCACAGCACTTCGGTTGCCCTTCTCTGCAGGACATCACACATTCCCTTTTGCATTATAACAATGCAGTGTAGGGGTTAAACTCAAACAGGGTTTTGTTCCCTGTTTGAGACTTTGAACAAGTTATTCAACCATTCTGAGTCTCAGTTTCTTCATGTGTAAATTGGAAGTAATAGTTATAATACCTGCTTCAATGGGTTGTTGGGATGAGTAAGTGAAGTAATTGGAGAGAACTCATGAGCACAGCACCTGACGCACCAAATGCTCGAAGTCAGATATGAACATCTTATTACTTTTCATAATGACAGTGCATGACTTTTGTAATCACATCCCCAAAATTAATTTTTAAAAAAAGAACACTTTACCTCTGTGCCTGCAGCTAGGCTAGGTGAAACACTTCCTTGGCTTCGGGAAGGAAGCCTGGCCTTGTTGGTCCTGTGTGTGCATGTGTGTGTGTGTGCGTGCACGTGTGTGTTGGGGGGTGGAGGGAAAGATGGAATTCTCAGGAGAGCATCTATAGGGCTGGCTACAGAGATCTGGGTTCTCTAACTCTAGCAACATCTGGAAAGCAATTTCATCCTCTTGGAATCTCAACCTGAGCAGCTGAATCTTATTGCAAAGCAGTCACTTAGAAATTGAGTACACTAGAACAGGGGAAACCAGAGTCCCATTAATTCTGAGTCATCTCTGCGGAAGACCAAGACACTTTCTAGGCATGAGACAGATCTCTGTCTGGTGGTTGAGTAACATAATTGATAACCTTGTTACACTTTCAGTGCTTTCTCTTTCACCCCAAACCTCTTCCTGTTCTTGGGAACAATATTAATTTTTTCTCAGACAGGAATTGGAAAGCTGCTTCTGGCATACCCAAATTTCTCTTTGCTTGTGTTATAAAAGTGCATAGCATTCAGAAGAAAGAGAACTCTACCTCACAGCCGTTCAAAGTTTCCTTGGGAAACCAGACATAACAACTCTAACTTGGACTCCTCTCTGTCTTGGTGTGGGAACATTTCTGGGTTTGCTTATCCACCACTTCACAGAAAAGGGAGAACATGAATTCTGACCTCCATTTCCCCTCATCACCTCAAAGCTCAATCTGAGCACAACTGGACACACCCTCATAGTCTAAGACCTGAGCTGCCCTTTTGGACTTTTATTGGGCAGATGGAGGCAGCTTTGAATACCTACTAGTCCTGGAAATTGACCTTGTTTCTTGAGAGGCAGAGGATTGACTTTTCGGGCTCTACAACTAAATTGCCTGTGATAGTGCTGGCTGTGTAAAACGTGTGTCTTGGTTTACTCAACTATAAAATAGGGATAATAACTTACCTCATAGGGTTATTGGGAAGATTAAATGAGTTCTGACTTGTGAAAAGCTGTAGAGCAGGGCCTGGTGTAGTGCAAGCCCTCCAAAATGTGGTCAATATCATTATTAATATGATTATTTTGACATTTCTCCCCTTTATTATACTTTGTGAGTTTCTTGTAGCAGACACAGCTAATTTTGCATTTTAAAAGAAGTTTTGGTGGGAATGCAAGCTGGTATAGCCACTCTGGAAAACAGTATGGAGGTTCCTCAAGAAGGTAAAAATAGAGCTACCCTATGACCCAGCAATTGCACTACTAGTTATTTGCTCCAAAGATACAAATGTAGTGAAAAGAAGAGGCAACTACACCCCAGTGTTTATAGCAGCAATGTCCACAATAGCCAAACTATGGGAAGAGCCTAGATTTCCATCGACAGATGAATGGGTAAAGAAGATGTGGTCCATATATACAATGGAATATTATTCATCCACCAAAAAGGATGAATCCTTACAATTTGCATTGACATGGATGGAACTGGAGGGTATTATGCTGAGCAAAATAAGTCAATCAGAGAAAGACAATTATCATACAGTTTCACTCATATGTGGAATTAAAGAAACAAAAGATCATAGGGGAAGGGAGGGAAAATTGAATGGGAATAAATCAGAGAGGGAGACAAACCACGAGAGACTCTTAATTTTAGGGAATAAAACAAGGGTTGCTAAAGGAGCAGTGGTGGGAGGATGTGGTAATTGGATGATGGTCATTAAGGAGGGCACATGATGTGATGAGCACTGGGTCTTAAATGCAACTGATAAGTTATTGAACTCTACATATGAAACTGATAATGTACTATATCGTTGGTTAACTGAATTTAAATTAAAAAAATAAATACATAAAAGAAGTTTTGGGGACACCTGGGTGGCTCAGTGGGTTAAGCCGCTGCCTTCGGCTCAGGTCATGATCTCAGGATCCTGGGATCGAGTCCCGCATCAGGCTCTCTGCTCGGCGGGGAGCCTGCTTCTCTCTCTGCCTGCCTCTCTGCCTACTTGTGGTCTCTCTCTGTCAAATAAATAAATAAAATCTTTTAAAAAAAGAAGTTTTGATAGCAGATTTAATATGATTTCCTTAGATAATTCATGTCATAAAAGTCATCCATTTAAAGTCACCATTTCAACCCTTTTTAGTGATATTTATAGTTGTGCCATCATCACCACAACATAATTTTAAAACTTTCAACACCACTACAAGAAATCCTATAGGTATTAGTAGTCATTCTTTTCTGGCCACTCTCCACCTGAAACCTTTCCCCCAGCAACCACTAATCTATTTTCTTATTCAAAGGATTTGCCTATTCCAGACATTTTATGTAAATGAAATCATATAACATGTGACTTTTTTGCATCTTACTTCTTCCACTTAGGATGATGTTTTCAAGGTTCATCTATGTTGTAGCACGAGTCAGTAGTTTCTTCATTTTCATTGTCAAATAACATTCCACTATGTAGATATCCCAATTTCATTTATTCAGTTATCAGCTGATGGACATTTAGGTTGTTTCCATGTTTTGGCTATTACAGATAATACTGCTACAAATATTCATGTACAAGTTGTTAGATAGATATGTTTTCATTTCTCTTAGGTATATACTCAAAAGCAAAATTACTGGGTCATATGACAATTATGTTTAGCATTTTGAAGAACTACCCAACTGTCTTCCAACATAGCAGCATCATCTGCATTCCTACCAGTAGCGTGTGGAGTTTCCAGTTTTTCCACATCCTTGCCAATGCTTGTTATTATCTGTATTTTTATTACAGCCATTGTAGTTGGTATGCAGTGGTATGTCATCATGATTTTGATTTGCATTTCCCCATGACTAAATATGCTTATATTCATGTACTTGTTGACCATATATCTTCTTCAGAGACAGGTCTACTCAAATCCTCTGCCCACTATTTAATTGGGTTGTCTTCATTATTGAGTTGTAACTGTTCTTTATATATTCTGAATACAAGACCCTTACCAATATATGATTTTGAAATATTTTCTCCCATTCTGTGGGTGCCTTTTTACTTTCTTCATGGTGTTGTTTGATGCAGAGATTTTTTTTTTTTTGATGAAGTAATCTATTTTTTTCTCTTTTAGTTTATGTTTTTGGTGTCATATCTAAGAAACCATTGCCTAACCCAAGGCCATAAAGATTTACTCCTGTGTTTTCTCCTAGGAATCCTATAGTTTTAGCCCTTTCATGTAAGTTTATGACCCATTTTGAGTTCCTGTTTGTATATGGTGTATAATACTTTATGAGGATATCAGTTTTCTTAGTAACATTTGTTGAGAAGATTAGTCTTTCTTCCATTAAGATATCTTGTTATCCTTGTCAAAAATCAGTTGATCATAAAGGTGGGGGTATATTTCTGGACTCTGAATTCTATTCCATCAATCTATATACTTATCCTTATGCCAGTACCACACCCTCCTGATTACTGGAAGTTCATAATAAGATTTTGAAATCAGAATGTGAGAGTTCTCCAACTTTGTTTTTGTTTTTCAAGATTTCAGGATTGTTTTGGCTATTTGGTGTTCCTTGAATTCCATGTAAATTTAGGATCATCTTGAAAATTTATGCAAAAATTCCAGCAGGGATTTTGATAAGGATTGCATTGAATCTATAGATAATTTGAGGAGTATTGCCATATTAATAATATTAATCCTTCCAATCTATGAGCAAGAAATATCTCATTTGTTTATATCTTCAATTTATTTCAACAATGTCTTATAGTTTCCAGTATACAAATCTTCAGTTTCCTTGGATAAATTTCCTAGGTGTTTAATTCTCTTTTGCTGCTATTAAAAATGGGATTGTTTTCTTAATTTGATTTTCCTATAATACAATTGATTTCTGTAAGCTGATTTTGTATTCTGCCACACCACTAAATTCATTTATTAGTTCTAAGTTTTTTAGTGGATTCCTTTCCTATATCCTTAAACCATGTCATCTGCAAAGAGAAATAGTTTTACTTTTTCTTTCCAATCTGGATGCTTTTGTTTTTCTTGTCTAATTGCCCTAGCTGGCTGTACAATATTGCATGGAGGTGATAAGAGTGAATACCGTTGTCTTGTTCCTGATCTTAGGGGAAAGCATTCAGTCTTTCACCATCAAGTATGATATTAGCTGTGGTTTTGTCATAGGTGCCCTTTATCAGTTTAAGGAATTTCTAGTCTTATTTTGTTGGTTGTTTTTATTCTGAAAACCTGTTGGATTTTACCATATGATTTTCTCATGTCCATTGCATTCATCATATGGCTTTTGCCATTTGATTAGTATGGTGTATTATATTGATTGATTTTAAATATTAAAACAAGTTTGCATTCTTGGGAAGGATCTATACATTATAATGTAATTTTCAAAGTGCCCTCTCATGTAAGTTCTGATACTCAAATTGTTGGATTTTTATTTTATTTATTTATTTGAGAGAGAGAGGGCAAGAGAGAGAGAACAAGTCAGGGAGAGGGGCAGAGGGAGATGGAGAAGCAGACTCTGCACTGAGCAGGGAGCCCAACGTGGGGCTGAAGCCCAATGTAGAGCTCAATTCCAGGACCCTGAAACCATGATCTGAGCCAAAGGCAGACATTTAATCAACTGAGCTACCCAGGTGCCCCTCAAGTTGTTTTTATTTATATTGTACCATGCTCAGAGAATTTTAACTTTATATAGCTTTTTCCTTTCTGTTTTTGAAGCTCTGGAATATTTTTATTTCTTCCAGTAGGATCACATTCACACACAAACTATGAGAGGACTGTCAGGCACAATATTTGCATTCTACAGTTTTGTTCCATAATGAAACTCTTGAAATGGAAGGACCTTTAATAATCAACTGAGCCTTGGTTTTCAGCTCTGTTTCACAGAGGTCCCTAAGGCATTCCGTGCACTTTAAGGTTTCCTAATGTATTTTTTTCCAAAATTTTTTTTTTAATTTTTTTTTTTTTTTTTTTTTTTTGTCAGAGAGAGAGGGAGAGAGAGCTAGCGAGCACAGGCAGACAAAGTGGCAGGCAGAGGCAGAGGAAGAAGCAGGCTCCCTGCCGAGAAAGGAGCCCGATATGGGACTCGATCCCAGGACGCTGGGATCATGACCTGAGCCGAAGGCAGCCGCCCAACCAACTGAGCCACCCAGGCGTCCCTATTTTTTTCCAAATTTTAATATACCAAACACCATGGTCAAAATTAACGTATGTCCCACTGATTTTTTTAAACTGAAATATAGTTGATACACAATGTTAAATTAGTTTCAGGTATACAACATAGTGATTTGACAACTATACATTTTGCTATGCTCACCACCAGTGTAATACCAGCTGTCACCAAACTACACTATTATACCACTATTGACTGTATTCCCTGTGCTTTACCTTTTATCCTCATGACTTACTCATTCCATAACTGAAAGCCTATATCTCCCACTCCCCTTCACCCATTTTTTTTCTTTAAGCATTTTTATTTAAACATATAATGTAACCCCACCACCCTCTCCCAACCGCTCTCCCCCCGCAGCCCCCTCAGTTTGTTTTATGACATTAAGAGTCTCTTTTGGTTTGTCTCCCTCCCGATCCCATCTTCTTTCATTTTTACTTTTCCTACCACCTTAACTCCCACCCCCGTTGCATCTCCACTTCCTCATATCAGGGAGATCATGTGGTAGTTGTCTTTCTCCAGTTGACTTATTTCGCTAAGCATAATACGCTCTAGTTCCATCCATGTCGTCGCAAATGGTAAGATTTCATTTCTTTTGATGGCTGCATAGTATTCCATCGTATATATATATACCACTTCTTCTTTATCCATTCATCTGTTGATGGACATCTAGGTTCTTTCCATAACTTGGCTATTGTGGACATTGCTGCTATAAACATTCGGGTACACGTGCCCCTTCGGATCACTACGTTTGAATCTTTAGGGTAAATACCCAGTAGTGCAATTGCTGGGTCATAAGGTAGCTCTATTTTCAATTTTTTGAGGAAACTCCATGCTGTTTTCCAGAGTGGTTGCACCAGCTTGCATTCCCAACAACAGTGTAGGAGGGTTCCCCTTTCTCCGCATCCTCCCCAGCACCTGTCATTTCCTGACTTCTTCATTTTAGCCATTCTGACTGGTGTGAGGTGGTATCTCATTGTGGTTTTGATTTGTATTTCCCTGGTGGAGTGATGTGGAGCACTTTTTCATGTGTCTGTTGGCCATCTGGATGTCTTCTTTGCAGAAATGTCTGTTCATGTCCTCTGCCCATTTCTTGATTGGATTATTTGTTCTTTGGGTGTTGAGTTTGCTGAGCTCTTTGTAGATTTTGGATACTAGCCCTTTATCTGATATGTCGTTTGCAAATATCTTCTCCCATTCTGTCAGTTGTCTTTTGGTTTTGTTGACTGTTTCCTTTGCTGTGCAAAAGCTTTTGATCTTGATGAAGTCCCAACAGTTCATTTTTGCCCTTGCTTCCCTTGCCTTTGGCATTGTTCCTAGGAAGAAGTTGCTGTGGCTGAGTTCAAAGAGGTTGCTGCCGGTGTTCTCCTCAAGGATTTTGATGGATTCCTTTCTCACGTTGAGGTCCTTCATCCATTTTGAGTCTATTTTCACGTGTGGTGTAAGGAAATGGTCCAATTTCATTTTTCTGCATGTGGCTGTCCAATTTTCCCAACACCATTTGTTGAAGAGGCTGTCTTTTTTCCACTGGACATTCTTTCCTGCTTTGTGGAAGATTAGTTGACCATAGAGTTGAGGGTCTATTTCTGGGCTCTCAATTCTGTTCCATTGATCTATGTGTCTGTTTTTGTGCCAGTACCATACTGTCTTGATGATGACAGCTTTGTAATAGAGCTTGAAGTCTGGGATTGTGATGCCACCAACTTTGGCTTTCTTTTTCAATATTCCTTTGGCTATTTGAGGTCTTTTCTGGTTCCATATAAATTTTAGGATTATTTGTTCCATTTCTTTGAAAAAATTGGATGGGATTTTAATAGGCATTGCATTAAATGTGTAGATAGCTTTAGGTAGCATAGACATTTTCACAATATTTATTCTTCCAATCTATGAGCATGGAACATTTTCTCATTTCTTTGTGTCTTCCTCAATTTCTTTCATGAGTACTTTATAGTTCTCTGAGTATAGATACTTTGCCTCTTTCGTTAGGTTTATTCCTAGGTATCTTATGGTTTTGGGTGTAATTGTAAATGGGATTGACTCCTTAATTTCTCTTTCTTCTGTCTTGTTGTTGGTGTAAAGAAATGCAACTGATTTCTGTGCATTGATTTTATATCCTGACACTTTACTGAATTCCTGTACAAGCTCTAGCAGTTTTGGAGTGGAGCCTTTAGGGATTTCCACATATAGTATCCTATCATCTGCAAAGAGCGATAGTTTGACTTCCTCTTTGCCAATTTGGATGCCTTTAATTTCTTTTTGTTGTCTGATTGCTGAGGCTAGGACTTCTAGTACTATGTTGAATAGCAGTGGTGATAGCGGACATCCCTGCCGTGTTCCTGACCTTAACGGAAAAGCTCTCAGTTTTTCTCCATTGAGAATGATACTTGCCGTGGGTTTTTCATAGATGGCTTTGATAATATTGAGGTATGTGCCTTCTATCCCTACACTTTGAAGAGTTTTGATTAGGAAGGGATGTTGCACTTTGTCAAATGCTTTTTCAGCATCTATTGAGAGTATCATATGGTTCTTGTTCTTTCTTTTGTTAATGTATTGTATCACATTGATTGACTTGTGGATGTTGAACCAACCTTGCTGCCCTGGAATAAATCCCACTTGGTCGTGGTGAATAATCCTTTTAATGTACTGTTGGATCCTATTAGCTAGTATTTTGGTGAGAATTTTCGCATCTGTGTTCATCAAGGATATCGGTCTGTAATTCTCTTTTTGGATGGGATCCTTGTCTGGTTTGGGGATCAAGGTGATGCTGGCCTCATAAAATGAGTTTGGAAGTTTTCCTTCCATTTCTATTTTTTGGAACAGTTTCAGGAGAATAGGAATTAATTCTTCTTTAAATGTTTGGTAGAATTCCCCTGGGAAGCCATCTGGCCCTGGGCTTTTGTTTGTTGGGAGATTTTTGATGACTGTTTCAATCTCCTTACTGGTTATGGGCCTATTCAGGTTTTCTATTTCTTCCTGGTTCAGTTTTGGCAGTTTATATGTCTCTAGGAAAGCATCCATTTCTTCCAGATTGTCAAATTTGTTGGCATAGAGTTGCTCATAATATGTTCTCATGATTGTTTGTATTTCTTTGGTGTTGGTTGTGATCTCTCCTCTTTCATTCATGATTTTATTTATTTGGGTCCTTTCTCTTTTCTTTTGGATAAGTCTGGCCAGGGGTTTATCAATCTTATTAATTCTTTCAAAGAACCAGCTCCTAGTTTCATTGATTTGTTCTGTTGTTTTTTTGGTTTCTATTTCATTGATTTCTGCTTTGATCTTTATTATTTCTCTTCTCCTGCTGGGTTTAGGCTTTCTTTATTGTTCTTTCTCGAGCTCCTTTAGGTGTAGGGTTAGGTTGTGTATTTGAGACCTTTCCTGTTTCTTGAGATAGGCTTCTATCGCTATATATTTTCCTCTCAGGACTGCCTTTGCTGTGTCCCACAGGTTTTGGACCGTTGTGTTTTCATTATCATTTGTTTCCATGTTTTTTTTTCAATTCTTCTTTAATTTCCTGGTTGACCCATTCATTCCTTAGAAGGATGCTGTTGAGTCTCCATGTATTTGTGCTCTTTCCAAATTTCCTCTTGTGATTGAGTTCTAGCTTCAGAGCATTGTGGTCTGAAAATATGCAGGGAATGATCCCAATCTTTTGATACCTGTTGAGACCTGATTTATGACCCAGGATGTGATCTATTCTGGAGAATGTTCCATGGGAACTAGAGAAGAATGTGTATTCTGTTGCTTTGGGATGGAATGTTCTGAATATATCTGTGATGTCCATCTGGTCCAGTGTGTCATTTAAGACCTTTATTTCCTTGTTGATCTTTTGCTTGGATGATCTGTCCATTTCAGTGAGGGGTGTGTTAAAGTCTCCTACTCTTATTGTATTCTTGTCAATGTGTTTCTTTGATTTTGCTATTAATTGGTTTATATAGTTGGCTGCTCCCATGTTAGGGGCATAGATATTTAAAATTGTTAGATCTTCTTGTTGGACAGACCCTTTGAGTATGATATAGTGTCCTTCCTCATCTCTTATTATAGTCTTTGGCTTAAAATCTAATTGATCTGATATAAGGATTGCCACCCCAGCTTTCTTCTGATGTCCATTAGCATAGTAAATTGTTTTCCACCCCCTCACTTTCAATCTGGAGGTGTCTTCGGGTCTAAAATGAGTTTCTTGTAGGCAGCATATTGATGGGTTTTGTTTTTTTATCCATTCTGAAACCCTGTGTCTTTTGATTGGGGCATTTAACCCATTTATGTTCAGGGTAACTACTGAGAGATATGAATTTAGTGTCATTGTATTGCCTGTAAGGTGACTGTTACTGTATATTGTCTCTGTTCCTTTCTGATAATACTTTTAGGGTCTCTCTTTGCTTAGAGGACCCCTTTCAATATTTCCTGTAGAGCTGGTTTGGTGTTTACAAATTCTTTCAGTTGTTGTTTGTCCTGGAAGCTTTTTATCTCTCCTTCTATTTTCAATGATAACCTAGCTGGATAAAGTATTCTTGGCTGCATGTTTTTTTCGTTTAGTGCTCTGAATATATCATGCCAGTTCTTTCTGGCCTGCCAGGTCTCTGTGGATAAGTCTGCTGCCAATCTAATATTTTTACCATTGTATGTTACAGACTTCTTGTCCTGTGCTGCTGTCAGGATTTTCTCTTTGTCACTAAAACTTGTAAATTTTACTATTAGATGATGGGGTGTGGACCTATTCCTATTGATTTTGAGGGGTTCTCTTCACCTCCTGGATTTTGATGCTTGTTCCCTTTGCTAAGTTAGGGAAATTCTCTACAATAATTCTCTCCAAAATACCTTCTGCTCCTCTCTCTCTTTCTTCTTCTTCTGGAATCCCAATTATTCTAATGTTGTTTTGTCTTATGGTATCACTTATCTCTCGAATTCTCCCCTTGTGATCCAGTAGTTGTTTGTCTCTCTTTTGCTCATCTTCTTTATTCTCTGTCATTTGGTCTTCTATATAACTTCTATATTCTTTCTTCTGCCTCATTTATCCTAGCAGTAAGAGCCTCCATTTTTTATTGCACCTCATTAATAGCTTTTTTATTTCAACTTGATTAGATTTTAGTTCTTTTATTTCTCCAGAAAGGGCTTTTATTTCTCCTGACACGGTTTCTCTAATATCTTCCATGCCTTCCTTCCAAGCCCGGCTAGAACCTTGAGAATCATCGTCCTGAATTCCAGATCTGACATATTACCAATGTCTGTATGATTAGGTCCCTAGCCTTCGGTACTGCCTCCTGTTCTTTTTTTTGTGGTGAGTTTCCCCACCTTGTCATTTTGTCCAGATAAGAATTGGCTGTTCTCCTTGTTAATGAACTTGGTCTTGGCTGGATTTTTTGTTGATCTTCTTTGGGAGAGGCCTGTTATAGTGATTTTCAAGTCTCTGCCCTGGGTGGAATTGCACCGTTGCCAGGGGCGGGGCTAAGTAATCCTAAGTAATCCTCTCAGGTTAGCTTTTGGGAGCTTTTGTTCCCTGAACGCTTTCCGTAGAGTTCTGGAGGACGGGAATGAAAATGGCGGCCTCCCAATCTCCGGCTCAGAGGAGCCGAGAGCTAGGGGCCCCAGTCTTCAGTGCGCCTTCAGAGAAAAGCGCTTAATCACTCCTGTCTCCTCAGCCTCCAGCCTCACTTGTAGAAAATCATGCATAATCAGTCCCATCTCACTGGCTTCTGGCTGTGCTCTGAGGTCACCCAGCCTGTGACCAAGCGTCTCTGTCTCTGGCAGAGTCCCACCTGGAGTTTCCGAACCCCGTAGATCCCTGAGCTCTCCCAGGTCGGAGTCTCCCCGGATCTTGGGGGGCCCCACACACAGAGCACCAGCCCGTGTCCCAGATTACGGTTCACGGTAACTCCGAGTTGAGAGCTCACTCCTCGGCTCTGTCTCCGCAGCCGGCTTCCCCGCTCTAATACCTGTGAGCTCTGCAACACTCAGACACCCCCGATCCTTCTGTGACCCCGCGGGACCTGAGTCCACGCTGTCCCTGTGAGGTCTTCACCCCAGTTTAGCCTCTGGAGCGATGTCCCTCCATGGAGCAGACTTTTAAAAGTCCTGATTTTGTGCTCCGTTGTTCCGCCGTTTGCTGGGAGCCGGCCCCTCCCCCCGGGGTCTATTTCCCGTCGCGTTGGATTCACTTCTCCGCTGGTCCTACCTTTTAGAAAGTGGTCGGTTTTCTGTTTCTAGAATTGTTGCTCTTCTCTTCGATCTCCTGTTGGATTCGTAGGTGTTCGGAATTGTTTGATAGGCTATCTAGCTGATCTCCTGCTGCCTGATGTCGTCTCAGCCTGCTACTTCTCCGCCATCTTGACTCCTCAGCCACAGAGATATCTGTGATTGTGATTCTCTTCAAGGCTCCCAAGATTTGTGGGACACCACTCTCTTCTGCTTGCAGAAACGCAGGAAATAAGAACAATTTCTCTTTTCCAGCTAACAATACCCTTGTTCTTGTGCCGTGTGAGAGGATAAGATGCCCGTGTGAGGAGATCCCCTTCACCCATTTTGCTCCCTACCACAACCATCAGTTTTTCTCTGTGTTTATGGATGTATTTCCCTTTTTTAAAATTTGTTTTTGATTCCACATATAAGTGAGATCATATGATATTTGTCTCTCTTTGTCTTATTTCATTTAGCATAATACCCTGTAGGTCCATCCATGTTGTCACAAATGGCAAAATCTCTTTTTTTAATGGCTGAGTATCTATTGATGGACACTTAGGTTATTTTTGTATCTTAGCCATTGTAAATAATGCTGCAATGAACATGGGTTGCACATATATTTTTGAATTTGTATTCCATTTTAGGGAGGAGGTAAATACCCACTAATTATCTTTATAAATTTATAAAGTAAATAAATACAACATTGAATGTTGTATTCAATAATGGGTACATTATTGAAATGTATTCAAATACATTTAAATAAAATACTACAAGTCAGTGTTTTTTTTAAAAGATTTCATTTATTTATTTGATAGACAGAGATCACAAGTAGGCAGAGAGGCAGGCAGAGAGAAAGGAGAAAGCAGGCTGTCTGCAGAGCAGAGAGCCCGATGTGTGGCTCAATCCCACGACCCTGGGATCATGACCCGAGCCGAAGGCAGCAGCTCTAACCCGCTGAGCCACCCAGGCACCCCTACAAGTCAGTGTTTTATTCCTTGTGTTTCTGTGGAAGATTTATTTGCAATGAGTCCATGTCCACCATTGGAGGAAGAAACCAAAATGCTAGGTCACTTGCCCAAATTGGAGGCTGAGCTAAGAAGAGAATCCAGCCTTCCTTTCAGTACAGTGCCCTTGGCCACCTATGTGTCTTTCCAATGCCATTTGTCTCAAACAAAAGATATTTTACTAGTGTCTTCCCTCTATATAAGCCTAGAGCTGCTCGAAAACACAGCCTTCATCTTTGCCTATAGTAATGTCTGTTCTATTCCTTGTGTTTGTTCTGTGGACTGGTTCATAGCTCTCAGAGTGATTAATTGGCTTAACATTGGATAGTTTCCTTAAATCCTGCAGTTTCCAGATGGGATAGGGGAAGAAGGGAAAGGCAATTTGAAGCATGCTTTAGAAAAAGTTCCAAGGCATGTACACCATGTGGGAGTTGTTGACTTATCTTTGGAGTTTAGTTTGACAAAGCAAGGCTGTCCAACCTCACATTTACTGAGAATTTGCTGAGTGCCTTTGCCCAAAGTGATGCTAAGAAAGTTGAGCTGTAGAGAACAGAAATGGATAAAACTCATCTCAGAAATCTTTCTGAGAAGATTGTAGACCCCAAGTGGTAAAAGTGATCTGTCTCAGCTGGAGAAAATAAAGACCTGCGCCCAGGGTGCCTGTCTCTCAGACTGTGGGGATCTCCTCTGACTGGGGTTTCAGTTTTTTTTGGCATAACTTTGTGTCTAGATTTTGTGCCTCACTAATGGGACCTGCCAACCTCTGGCTCCATAGGAGTCATAACCAAAGGCAATGATAATTCAGAAAGTCCTCCAGTGGGTCAGAAGAGTATGCATCTAGGACTCTTGGCACCTCTTTATTGTCTCATCTACATTTAGGGATTGGAAAATGGTAATGTTTCAAATGACAAAAACTGAACCAGGACTGGTTTTCACACTTAAGCCATTAAAAAAAGGGACAGAGCATGGACAATATTTTTAGTATAAAGAGCTAGTCATCATAAGTAGGGACCAATATTTTTTTTTTATCAGAAGCACATTTTAGTTTAGAAGAAAGAGCTTTACATGCTTTGACCTCCTTTGTTGCTTACTTGCTCTCTCCCTTATAAAGTTCCGATGTTTTTAAGTAAGATAAGAACCTTCAGTATGACTCATTCATGGAGCATTGTGAGAATCAAATGAGTTAATACACATTTAAAGTTACTAGAACAGTACCAGGCAGAGAGTAAATGCTCAGTAAATACACTGTTATTGTTAGTGTCATCATTGCAATTACTCACCTGTTCCTCTTCCATTTATGTCACCATGCATATAATAAATTCTGTTATACACCATGTGTATAAATGCTTGTGTTTAGGAGGATATTTTTTAAATAAAAGGAAACAGTTCTTGCCTTTTTTGAAGTTAATAAAGGAATGAGAAAAGGATGAGAAAAACTGGAGTGTGGGTGAGCTGTGTTAGATTCCTGGCCTTCTTAGGTATCCAAGCCAAGAATGGTGGAGGAAGGTAAAGATATGCAGCCGAGTACAGAAGCCACAATCATAAACAATGAATCTTGGAATACTGAAAAAATAAAGCTTAAAAAAAAGGAAGCCACAATCAAATCCTTAAAGGTGCACAGGACAGTGGTTAACACATGGTAAATGTTGAATAATGTCAAATAAATTGTGCGATCACCACTCACCCAAGAAGCCTCCTTAGACTTCTGTGGTCCCCGAGGCAAAACTAGTGCCCCCTCATATTGCTCCCTACCATGCCTCTACCTCTATTTCAGCACCTTTTAATGCTACCCAGCCCCCATTTCCATTCCTGTGCCCCCCGCCCACAGTTTTGTGCTTTCAAGGACAGAGACTTAATCTTCTTCATCTTCATAATCTTCGGGGCCCGGCACGATGCCTGGGGCATGGAAGGAGTCGATAAGTGTGTTTGGGGTGGGGGCAGAGGAAGAAAACATTTGGGATTTAGTAATGCTGTAAAGAAAATGGGAATTGTCTGAAATGATGTAGTGTTAGTTCCCCAGTCAAGCCCTGAAAATGAAGACTCACATTCATTTGAGACATGTTCACAAACCCCTCTTAGACTCATGTCTAGGCTCCACTTCAAGGTCACCCTGGTAGTTGGAAGGATACATCTTCTTCCTGTGCTTGAAAATTAAAATTATATTTATACATTTCTAATCTCCTGCGGTGGGTGTGATAAACAAAACAAACCACCTTGTGGACTTCAGGGTCAGACAGACCCAAGCCTGCAAACCAGCTTCACTATTACCTCTTGGGGCTCCCGAGGCTTAATGAGTAATGGATATGCAAGTGCCTCACACTCCCAGGGCCCTGGCTAGATGGCAGGTTTCATTCTCAACAGCCGCCTCAGGATCATTGCCTGTAATTTCATGATCTCGTTTATGAGCTGTCCCAGAGTTTGTCTGGGCTAGGAAATGTGAAAATTCACAGGGCAGTTGGGGAATTACTTAGGATGTCAGGACTTAAAAAGTGGTAAATAAGAGGAAAGAATTGTTTATTCTGCCTTTCTCGTATGAACAGTACCACTGAAGAGCCAAATAATAAGTAAAATTTTCTTTAAGACTATGTCAGCTAATTAGTAGAGAAGAAATGATAGAATATCACCAATTTGCAACTTGTAATGTAATGATAAGTCCAGGCAATGAGCTAGGACCTAGTCCTAGGAGCTCTAGGAGAGTGCACACTGATGCCCTTCTCAGGTAAACAGACCTGGGAAGAGGCCCAGGCAGGCTCTAGAACTAGTCCAGAGGCTCCTGAGCACAGAATTTGGGAATCTTGGGGACCCAGATCATAGACTAGAGCTGGGGGCCAGATTGTGGGTGGGCAAGTTCCCTTGGCCTCTTGTTCTGTGGCTGGAAGAGAGTCAAAGTAGAGTCCTTTAAAGCCTGACATCCCAGGAAGGGACCCCTCCTGCTCAGGCCAAAAGGTAATGCCACTTCTTTGCCACCCATTAACTTTACATTATCAGGTTCTGAAGTCAGACAGAAATTTGTCAATCCTGGCTCAGGCTATAAGCAATGTTACAGAAAATACGTACCTGCTCAGTTTCTTCACTTGTAAAAGGGGCAGGAGAGGGGAGACTATTTGAGTGCTAAAGGAACAGTATTACATGAGCACCTACCCTATTTCTGGCATATATACAGTAGCCCTCCATAGGAGGCAGGTCTGTAAGGGCCCAGAAGTGCTGCCTCCATACAATAGCATCTGAAGCCAGGGTTTGTACAGATGAGGGGGGCTGAAGGAAGGGACACAGGCTGGAGACAGTGAACTTTCTCTGGTGCAACTTTCCTGGAAATGTACAAAAAGAATAATTTGATAGATTTTTCTGCAGAGTCCCAAAGCTTTTTAAAGACTTGCTCTACATCCCACTGGACTGTAATCTCCTTGAGGATAGAGATGGATATTCTCTGTAAAATCCTAGCTCTTTGCATATTATCTGATACATAGTAAGTGCTCAATAAAAGAGCACTGGGTGAATGATTTCAAACTGGGCTAATTGCCTGTAATGAAAGACATTTATTTCCTATGTTGGCTCAAATGTTTCCATAGACATCTCAAACTGGAATCATTCTGTTTCTCAAACCTTCTTCTTCCTCTAGTTCTCTGCCTTAATACGTGCAGAACTACCGATGCCCCAGACCAGCAGTCATGCAATGTGCTCAGCACCTCCCTCCTCATCACCATTTATACCTGATTAATTACCATTTCCCAGTGATTATATCCATTTTGTAGTTTTTTAATTTGTCTGATTCATTGCCACAAATCGAGTTCAGGCAACTGTTCTCTCTTCCTTGAGATACTGCAGCATTTAGCTGCTCACCTCACACCAACTCATGCCCCTGAATATATCCTCTTCCGTGCAGCCAGAGTGGCCTTTACACATCTGGCCATGTACCTGCTTGGCTGGCCTCAGGGTAGAGCCCAAGCTCCTTAATGGTCTGCAAGACTCTCTGGTACCCATCATCTGCCCTACCAGACTATAAAATCCTTGAGAACAATCTTTATCTTATATTTCTTTGTAGCTCCTGCGATCAGCCAGAAACTCACTGTTACATAAATGAGTAAACTTTTTGAACATTTTTTCATGTGTCTATTAGCCATTTGTATTTCTTCTTTGGAGAAGTGTCTGTTCATGTCTTCTGCCCATTTTTTGACTTGACTATTTGTTTTTTGGGGTACTGAGTTTGAGAAGTTCTTTATAGATCTTGGATTCCAGCCCTTTATCTGTAATGTCATTTGTAAATATCTTCTCCCATTCCGTGGGTTGCCTCTTAGTTTTTTTGACTGTTTCCTTTGCTGTGCAGAAGTTTTTTATCTTGATGAAGTCCCAAAAGTTGATTTTTGCTTTTGTTTTCCTTGCCTTTGGAGACATGTCTTGAAAGAAGTGGCTGTGGCCAATGTCAAAGAGGTTACTGCCTATGTTCTCCTCTAGGATTTTTGATGGATTCCTGTTTCACATTGAGGTCTTTCATTCATTTTGAGTTTATCTTTATGTATGGTGGAATAGAATGGTCAAGTTTCATTCTTCTGTATATAGCTGTCCAATTTTCCCAGTACCACTTATTGCAGAGACTGTCTTTTTTCCACTGGATATTTTTTCCTGCTTTGTTGAAAATTAGTTGAACATAGAGTTGAGGGTCCATATCTGGCCTCCCTATTCTGTTCCATTGATCTATGTGTCTGTTTTTGTGCCAGTACCATGCTATCTTGATGATCACAGCTTTGTAATATAGCTCAAAATCAGGCAACATGATGCCCCCAGCTTTTTCTTTTTCAACATTTCCTTGGCAATTCAGAGTCAGTTCCATACAAATTTTAGGATTGTTTGTTCTAGCTCTTGGAGAAATGCCATTGGTATGTTGATCGAGATGACATTGAAAGTATCAAAACCACATTGAAATACCACCTTACACCAGTTAGAATAGAAAAAAATTAACAAAACAATAAACAACAAATGTTTGGAGAGCATGTGGAGAAAGGGGAATCCTCTTACACTTTGGTGAGAATGCAAGCTGGTGCAGCCACTTTGGAAAACAGTGTGGAGATTCCTCAAAAAGTTAAAAATAGAGCTACCCTCAGTAGTTGCACTATTGAGTATTTACTCCAAAGATATAGAAAGAAGGGGCACATACACCCCAAGGTTCATAACAGCAATGTCCACAATAGCCAAACTGTGGAAGGAGCCAAGATGCCTTCAATAGACAAATGAATAAAGATGTGGCCCATATACACAATGGAATATGACTTAGCCATCAGAAACGGTGAATACCCACCATTTGTACTGACATAGATGCAACTGGGAGAGATTATGCTGAGTGAAATAAGCCAAGCAGAGAAAGACAGTTATCAAATGGTTTCACTTACATATGGAACCTAAGGAATAACATGGAGGACATTAGGAGAAAGAAGGGAAAAATGGAAGGGGGTGGGTAATCAGAGAGAGAGACAAACCATGAGAGACTATAGACTCTGGGAAACAAACTGAGGGTTTTAGAGGGGAGAGACGTGGGTAATGTATTAGCCTGGTTATGGGTATTAAGGAGGGCATGTATTGCATGGAGCACTAGGTGTTATATGCAAACAATGAATCATGGAACTCTACATCAAAAACTAATGAAATACTGTATGGTGACTAGTATAATAAAAAAATAAAAATAAATGAGTAGAGTTTTAAAAATCAAAATAATTTTTGATCTATTGAGAAAAGTATAAAATTTAAGCCATAGACTTAAATTATCAAACATCAAAGATGAACCAAGACCGATGAGCAAACAACTTCTCTTGAGTAAACTCATGCTGGGTTGACCATGGTGAGCAGGAACTATATCCATGCTTTGGTGCAGTATTCTATGCTCCTTGCACTCTCCTTCCTTTGGCTATGGAACTAATTTAGTCTTGGAGTGAGTCACTGGACTATTTCTAGAAATCACCATCTTTCTCTAGAGTGGTCTTTACTGACATTTGACATACTTAAGCCATGTGACTGCTCCAGAGATCCTGTGTTTGTCTGTTCAAGAGAAACTGTCCTCAGGGATTCATCTTCTGCCTGGAAGGTTTTGATCAAGGATAAGGGAACTGGCCAATCTTTGTGTTCCTCACGCCAGCCCTGTGTTTAAGTCAGCTTTCTTTTCTTATCAGCCATAGGGGCACTTTCCAATGTTTGCTGAAGGGAGAGTACTTGCGGTCTGATTTCTAGCACTAGGATCATGCCGTCAACTGGTTTTACCTATTTCTTTGCTTGAACAAGATGCTTAACATCTCTGAGTCTCTTAGTCATCTCCAAGTGGGGATAAAAATTGTAAATACCCGATGAGGTTATTATGAGGATTAAATGAGATGAAGTGTGTTTTGAGTATAACATCACATTGTAAAGGTTTTATGAATGTAAGTATTGTTTGTTTTTTTTATGCTTTTTTTTTAAGATTTTATTTATTTATTTGACAGACAGAGATCACAAGTAGGCAGAGAGGCAGGCAGAGAGAAAGGAGAAAGCAGGCTGCCCACCAAGCAGAGAGCCCAATGCGGGGCTCAATCCCAGGACTCTGGGATCATGACCTGAGCCGAAGGCAGAGGCTTAACCCACTAAGCCACCCAGGTGCCCCTATGCTTTGTTTTTAAAATGGGATTTGGGGAAGCTATTAAAACATGTGCAAAATTATGAAATGAAATTAAGTCAGTGAGAAAACCAGAGTCAAGGGGAACATCACATCATTGCATAGAATCATGAGGATTTTAGCTTTCTTTTATCAGATACCAACTTGGCCAATCATTCATTCATTGGCTGGATCAGCATTTAACTTTGATCAGCTCTTTGGCATTGCAGCATACACAAAGGAGTGAAAGACCTTGCTTTTGCTTCAGGCTGTGAAGAAGAGCCCAAAGATACCCAATTAAAACACAGTGTAGCTGGAACTATGGGAGAAATGGAAGAGGATATGTGTGCCAGGGCTTGTCCCAGGAAATAGCCCTTACCTACAGCAAGCTGGGTTTGCAGCTCATTCCCTGTCCTGATGTGGTATGCTTTGTATTCATGTTTCAGCAACTACCTTGAGGCTGAACGTGACTAAGCAAGAAGATGGCCAAGATTAACACCCAATTCTCCCACCCTGCGGTAAGAACCACAGGCAGAGATCTCAACCACGTTGAAAATGGCCTCAGCAGGTAAGATGGGCTTTCCATTGCATGCCCACAAAATGAGTTGTTCCCATAGCTGATCTAGACTGTGGGGTAAAGAATGCCTTAGCCTGTGGCAAACAACAGGTTGAAGGGTGCGGCCTATTCACAGTGCTCCTTCTGACTTCACTTACTTCATCTCACCTAAGCTTCACAACCCACTGAAGTAGTTTTTATTCTCATTTTAGAGAGTTAGAAAATGAGGCTCAAAAGATTATGTAACTTCTAAAAGGTAACAAACCAAAGATTCAAATGGAACAAATTAACTTTTATTGTAGAAACTTCTCCAAACTGCCATACTTTCCCATGTATACATCAGACATTTATTGGACTCTGTGCACCAGTCATTGTCCTGGGTGCCAGGGATGAGTATGAATCAGATACCCTGTCCCTCACATTCAGTGGAAAGGCAGGATTCATGCTGTGCTCATGGTCTGCAGGGAGTGGGCTGTGGCTTACCAGTAAAGCCATTAGCCCCATCAATGACATCTCCACACAGGCAGCCATAAGGAAATCTGGGCCTTGAGTTCTACTTCTAGCCCTGTTCATAGCTTACCATTAGACTGGGGAAAACCCACTTAATTTCTCCATGCCTCAGTTTCTTCAACTGCAAAATGGAGCAGCATCTTTTCCAAGCTCCTAGCACAAGGGTGAGGAAGTGGGAGTGTACCTATTTGGTGCAAATGGAATTACATTTTTATGTTTCTTAAATTACATTTTTATGTTTCTTAAATTCTCAATGAGTTGATTGAGTTGAACCATGAGAAACTGTATTTCCAAAATTTGTGTTATTGTTGTATATATATATACATATACATATGTATATATATATATATAACACTGAAAACTCCCTCCCATGAAAACTTCTCCCTCCCATGAGAATTGCACATTATCCAGTGACCATAAACTGCAATGACAGTCCATCAGTGTTCACATCCCTGGTGCTGGGCCTTCATCCACAATTTCTCCTCCGTTACTAATGTATATCACTTCTTTCAGATGCACATTTGTTTTTTTCTGTGTAGATTCTTGGTCCTACTCCTTAGTAACTCTGCTCATGAGTGATGGACAATAATTTCCAAAGAAATTGAGTCCCTGTCACTATGAATTCATGTAGTCCTAGAACCCCACTTTGGGGATTCTGGCAAAGGGAGGAATGTCTCAAAGCATCCCAATAGCTATTAATTGTCTCCAACCATCTTAACGTAGTGTTGGAGCCCCAGGAATTTTTGATATGACTCAGGGCCATCAGAAATTCTCATTCTACTCAAATTTCTCCTTCCTAACTGGCTTACTGTCAATACCAATGTCTCACCACTGGAGACTTACTCCTTTAGGTTAAGTCATTGCCCCTAATTTAAAAGAAAAAAAAAGAACACTCTTAGGACAGATATCTGCTATTAAAACTTTGGTATGCATGAATAGCTTCTTTTTCACATCTGTGCTAATTAACCTCTTGGGGCTGTGTGTTCAAAGATGACTGGGGTGGAGGGGAGAACAGGTCCAAGCATGGGGCACAGCAGTAAAGTGAAGCTCCTTGGGCAGCAGTGGGCTCCTGGGACCTTGGGCCCAATGGGAGAAGGACAGAAGCTATTAGGATCAAGAAGAATTTGAAGCAGAATGGACCTCTCCCCCATTGCTCCCTTTTGTCTTATGGGGGATATCATCGAATCATCTCATGGACCTTCTAGACTCCCTGGGGCTGAGAACAACAGGGTCTTCATCTGGCTTTTTATGATTAGATACTCAAGAAAAAGCAGGCCCACTTAACGGGCTGGGGCTCCTGCCCAGTACCTGCTTGACCAGACACTGCTATGGTCCGCCTCTGTCTGATTTGTCATGGCTCTGCCTCAGCCAGTGGCCTACAAGTCCAGCTGGAGGCATGGGCTGTTCAAGAGAGCTCGCTGGGTCTCCTGGAAGATGACCCTTTGCAAAATAAATTGCTAGCTCAATTTAAGCCACATGGACCCCAGCGATGGGCCTCTGGGGGCTCATGTTGGGGGCTCATGTGCACACTGAGCCACACAGTCAGGGGCTCTGAATTGATGTCCTTCAAAAATGCTGTTTACCCTCTTCATGGGTGGGGGGGAAAGCCCTTCATTCTCCCTCCTATCCCCCATTCTGTGACCAGCATGATGACTTAACAGGCTTAGGGTCAGGCTGGCTGAGTTTGAATATTGGCTCTGCAACTGACCAGCTCTGAAAAGTGGTGCAGCTTCTCTGGACTGCACTTTCCTCACCTACTGACCTTGGAGGGCTGTAGTGAGGTTAGAACAGGTCAGTGCTCTCAGCACAGTCCTTCCTGTGTAGAAAGTGTTCAGTTAGTGCTGTTAGTCTTGGAAATGAGTCCCTCTCCTGTGGGCCTTCCCTGGTATTCCAAGCTGGAAGCCTTCTTCTCCTCTGACCTCAGACAGCTCCAGCTGTCCTGACATCTGGATCTGGCCATTTCCTGCCTGTGACCAAGTCATGCTTCCTCAGGCTGACCACTAGTCTGGTCTCACTGAGCCTCACTTGGGGCCTTGCCCAACCATTCCTGTGGTAAAAGCTTGTTGACAGATTAATACAGAATCCCATGGAGACAGTATGGAGATTTCAAAAGGAGAGAGAAAAATAACACTTCCTTCATGAGGCAGATGTTTGTTTTATCTCATGGAGGCAGGACTGAGTTAACAGATGGAAGTTTCTAGAATGAGTTCCTTGGCGTTACCAGGGATTGAGCATGTGTGTTCAGGCTGGAGGGTGGAACAACCTTGGGCCAGAGGCTGGGTCCAGGCCCCTCCTCTGCTTCCCAGCACAGTCTAGTATCTATCTAAATACAGACTAGTTTTCCCTGTAAGTAATTTGAACAGGGACTCTGGCATGTACACGTAAAAATTTTAAAGTTTCAAATCACTATGTTAGGGGAGGAAATGGTGTTTGAACAAACCATAGATCCTTGCTTTAAAATTCAAACCCTTTTAGGAGTACCTGGCTGGCTCAGTTGGTAGAACATGTGATTCTTGATCTCAGGGTCATGAGTTCGAGCCCCATGTTGGGTATAGAGGTTACTTAAATAAATAAACCTTTTTTTTAAGATTTTATTTATTTATTTGACAGAGATCACAAGAAGGCAGAGAGGCAGGCAGAGAGGAGGAAGCAGACTCCCACTGAGCAGAGAGCTCGATGTGGGGCTCCATCTCAGGACCTTGGGGTCATGACCTGAGCCAAAGGCAGAGGCTTTAAACCACTGAGCCACCCAGGCGCCCCTTAAATAAATAAACTTTTTAAAAAATAATAGGGACGCCTGGGTGGCTCAGTTGGTTAAGCAGCTGCCTTTGGCTCAGGTCATGATCCCAGCGTCCTGGGATCGAGTCCCACATCGGGTTCCTTGCTTGGCAGGGAGCCTGCTTCTCCCTCTGCCTCTGCCTGCGACTCTGTTTGCCTGTGCTCTCTCTCTCTCTCTCTAACAAATAAATAAATAAAATCTTTAAAAAAATAAAATTAAATTAAAAATTAAAAAAAAAAATAAAAAACAAAATTCAAATCCTTTCAAAAAGCTTTTGAGAGATGTAGTTGTGTTTTTCCTTAAATACTAATCATTCTTTGTCCTCAATGATATCAAGAAACTGTGCTGGGAACCTGTGTGTCACTGTGACCCTTTGCCCAATGCCACCAGGAGGGAGGAGCTATTATGTCCCCATTCCCTGAAACATCCTTGTCCCCAAATCTTTCACCAAACTGGAGAGCCAGGTTTCTGTTTCTCCTTTTTTAAATTATTGGGATCACTTTCCTAGTGACAAACCATAAGGAAGGATGAAAACATTTCATTTGAACAACAAAGTCAAAACACTGAAAATACCAGAAATAAAAATTTCTTGAATTTTCCTTTTCTGTTTAGATCTGTTCAGTTGACTTGATTATTTAAGAGAAGTCTGGCATATTTGAAAAGATAATGCAGTAGGAAAAGACTTCAGAATCTGCAACAGAGAATTACAGTGAGGACCAAGGGTACCTCAAATCTCAATCTCCTGGTGTAGCTATTTTAGGAGAGCTTTGGGGCATAGGGGTTTGTGTCCTACTGAAGAGAAGCCTTTTTTGTGCTGCTCTCTGAGCAGAGCCCAAAGCAATTATCACCAAAGAACACCATTTTCAGCCTGCTTCCCCAGGACCGAAGACAAAAATGCATTCACTTCAGTTCCCTGGTCATATGTGGCCAATGGCAGTGCATGTGGGTCATTCTGGTTCCTCAGGGATGGAGAGGAGGAAAAGAAAAACAAAGTATCATCTTCACTACCCTTGCTCTCAAAGGTTTGTTTACTCTTATGTCACCAGAGGAAGACACCAGGTGCTCTGCCAAGTGCAAAAGCTGATAACATGTTGCAGCTCTGATGAGCATCCCCATCTTCTCCCAGTGACAAGGGAAACATTACAGACAGGAAGTTCCTCTTTGTAAGAAAACTTAGAAGATGAACATCACAAGTTGAAAATTACCTTCTCTTTCAAAACAGTCCCATCATCGTGTTGTGCTGGCTACTCTTGTTCTTGCTAATCGCCAACTTCCCAGAGATCCTTCCAGCGGAGTCATCATCATCGCTGTCATTGCTGCCTACAGTCGGCATCTGCAAATGGGAGGGTGGCTTCTGGATTGTCCTGGGACAAGGCCCCATCAAGTCCCTTGCCCCAGACCCTTCCACCAGCTCTGGCAGGATGGGGCCTGGCCCCCGGTTTCTCCTGCTTCTGTATTTCTCTGGGAGGTTCTGGATCCCCATTCATCCATTGGTTGCCTTTTTCTCTGTACCTGTGTGTCCTCAGGGACTCAAAGTGTCACCTCAGACATCTGGCTCTTCTCTCTTCCCATCTCCTCTTCCATCTGCTTGGTAAAATCAGATTCTCTGAGGAATAACTAAGTGGGTTGACTATTTAAATACCCCCATGCAGGGCGCCTGGGTGGCTCAGTGGGTTAAGCCTCTGCCTTTGGCTCAGGTCATGATCCCAGGGTCCTGGGATCGAGCCCCTCGTCGGGCTCTCTGCGTGGCAGGGAGCCTGCTTCCTCCTCTCTCTCTGCCTGCCTCTCTGCCTACTTGTGATCTCTGTCTGTCAAATTAATTAATTGATTGATTAAAAATAAATAAATAAATACCCCCTTGCATTGAACGAGGGTGGAGGCTTGGAAGCTAGAAGACATCACAGAATTTCAAGCATCAAAAAACAAGTGGGGAGACATGACCCCTTTGGGTCCCTTGAACTTACTTCCTAGAAGGCTTTCCCTACTCTTCATGGTGAAATGTGCCTTTTCT
Organism: Taxidea taxus jeffersonii; assembly: GCA_003697995.1. NCBI lineage: Eukaryota > Metazoa > Chordata > Mammalia > Carnivora > Mustelidae > Taxidea > Taxidea taxus. Next base: position 12,843 of record RCUC01133519.1, on the reverse strand, counting down.
GGACTTGGCTGTTTGAACAATACTTAAGTCAATACAAAATCACCAATTTTTCATTTAGTTCCTTTTTGAAGACTACAAAACATCAAGGAGGATAAGTGAGCAGCCCACAGAACACCTAGCTAATAGGCCTCCCAGCTCCCCACTCTGCCATCACCCTTCGAGCAAGTGTCCTAGATCCAGCCCCCACATGGGAGCCCTCACTGCTGCCAGGAGCAGGCCTGGTTTGGAATCTGGGGTGGGTTTTGTCCTCCTCACATCCTCATTAGCTCTGATGTCATTGATTCCTTTGCTGCTAATGCAAATAAATCTGTTCTCAGGATGTGCCCTCACATAATTAACAGAAAGCAGGCTGGGCAGAAATGCTGGGCTGACTCCTTGGTGCCCAGAGCTCCCTGAGGAACTGCTGGTGGGGACAGAACACCTTCACCCTTGGGATTGCCTCAGGATCTTCTGGGCACACATACAGGGACGGAGCTGCAGTCCAACTGTCAGTTGTTGCACACCTAACCCCAACATGTGGCAGCTGCTAGGATCCAGGGACTACAGATATGGACTCACTCACTCGTCCCACTCTCCCTCCACCAGGGACTTCCCCGGGTGCCTTGGAATGTGCATTCCACCTTTGGAGTACGCAGATTATTAGAAGGGCAAGGGGATCAGAGCTTCCTAACTATAGCAAGACCTCTGGCAGGGTTTCCCATGTGTCTAAGGACAAAAAATGAGTGGTCTTTTGAAAATAAAGAGCCATGCCCACATAGTACAGCTTGGTAGACAAGAGCCATGTCTCTAGTGGTATGCCACAGGGCTCAGTCCTGCTTTAATCGATGTCATATGTGAAAATACAGATGTAGCTTCATAAGAGTGGATGAAAGCAGGCTTTGACACAGAATGGAATGACATTCAAACCTTGGCTTTGCTACTTGACCATACATCTTGGGGAAGTTATTTAACCTAACCTCTCAGAACCTCAGTTTTCTCTCTTATTGGATGGTTATGTGGATTAAATGCTAAGATCTATGTGTCTGGCATATAGTAAACAGTCAATAAGTGGCCTTTGGTTTGTGTATTGCATGTGAATGAGACGAGTTGGGAGGAAAGGCTACATGGAGCCCAAGGGTCCCAAAACATCAAGTGGCTCAGATCAATGGAACTGTCCAGAACTTACTTCCAACAAATCAATTGTATATGCACAAGATAGGACCTTCTGGCTTAGCAGCAGCCCATGTTATGGGACTTTGGGTTTTGGCTGATGGTCGTTGCCAGTGGAGACACCAAAAGCACACAAACTCACAAACCTGCAATGACCTCTGGCTTGGTGTCCAGCAACAGCAGAATGGGCTCTGTCTCCATGCCCAGCCAGGCAGGAATGCAGGAACCTGCTCACAGGAGCATGACCATGACTGGGAAGAGCCTTGAACCTGAGGAGGCATGGCTGGGTGATGTGGGGGGTTCCAGCCTACAAAAACAGACGTAGCACAGGTGTGAGAGCTGTCCCTTCATGTCCCATCTCCATGAAGGTAGTCATGGAGAAGATGAAGTAGCCTGCCTCTGTGTGGTTCCAGCACAAAGAAGAAAGAAAGAAAGTAGCCTTGGTCTGAGGAAGCTGAGGGAGGGAATAACCCTCTACAAAGATGGCCATGCTGGGCCACAGGACGGAAGGGAGCGCCCTGCAGCTGGAGATGGCGGAGGTATTGTAGAAAGAGGAGTCAGCAGATTGGAGGCTGGGATTCAGGACTCTGCCTTCTAATCTCTCACCGAGGAGAAAGAGAGAGCCTTTTCCTGACATTAATTATTGCTTACTTCATCAACTGTGTTGCCGCCTTGTTAAGAAGGTTGATTAGGTTGGAATAGGTCACGTGATGGAATTAATTTGTTCTGCCTGGGCTCTTCAAGACTCACAGAATGAAGTGTAAATCCCTAGGGGCCAATGCCTGGATGGCTTTTAATCAAGCTGATCAAATTTTCAGCCCTAGGAGATTTTAAAAGATAGGGAACGAAAGGAAAATATGCCCAAACACATTGGTCTTATTCTGGGCAGTTCAACAAACACTGGGGTTCTGCTGTGGGCACGTGTCCTATTTGTGCTCACACTTTTTGCCCCAAATTGCACAGGTGAGGTCACTTGCCCAGTCCCCCACTGTAGAGGACAGAGGTTAGGGTTTGACAGAAGGGCACAGTGGAAACGTATTTTCATGCAAAAGCACTGTACAAATGCACATGGAGGCCCACGCCATTTCCATTCAATATTCGAGGACACCCCTCTTAACCAAATACGGAAAGGGTTCCTGGGAAGGCTGCCAGTTGAGCACTAAGTACGTGCCCAGGGAGTATTGTGACATACACACAGTCTGGCCTTAGCAGATAGGATTTCAGTATTCAGAGTTGTGTTTGAACCAGAATTCTTGCTCTGGAATCACTGTGTAGAGACAGCTGCTGTGGCTCCCAATGGCAGGCCCTGGGACACCCCCACCCGGTGCTCAGATGAGGACCATGTGCTGCCGTCCTGCCCCCTTAAGTCCATGGGCTGTGGCTGGACAAGCTGCCTGCCGGGGTCAGGCTTGCTGTAAAGGAAAGGCCACATCTATCCTAAAAGCTGGGATCTGCTGGATCCTGCTGGAGCATGGACTGACAGAGTGAAGACTGGGGCCAGCGGCTTTCCTCATTAAGCAGGACATCTGGCCAGCTCATCCCTGAGTGTGTCCAGGAGGGGATGAGCTTGAAATCAATTTAGCCTGCTGCATATTTGATTTCCTAGGGTCCACTCGCCGAGTGAGGAGAGTTCGTCAGAACGGCAGCAGGAGATCACCATGGAGACCAGAGGACTGGCGGAATATAGGCGAACCTCCTACACCAGCCAGGGGCCCGCCAGGTAACCAACCAGGCTCAGCGCTCATGTTGGGAAGAGGGAGACCAAGGCAGGAAGAATGTAGATGAGTCTCAGGAAGAAGTGGGGGCGGGGGGCAGCGGGTGGTGGTGGAGGTGGAGTTGAAGATTTGGAGAAGAAAAAGGGATAGAAGAGCAGTCAGAAGTCTACCCCTGAGGAATATCCTCTCAGGTCAAGCGTTCTGAGCTGAGAAAAACCCAAGAAAAACTGCTGTTATCTGAAATTGCTTTCATATAAAGTGATATTGAGGTACTTGCTCAAGACTGGAAGAATTTAGAAAAAAGCCAACCAGGAGGGTTTCCGAGAAGAATTGAGAAATGAGACCAGCCAGCCACAGGAGAGCCCTGGTGGACCTCAGTGGCGCGCAGATGGCCCTAGGGGGCACTGTCCGCGATAGCCTCTGGCAGGCCCTCTTGGGTGCATGTCTAGACTTCATGGCTCACGTCCTTGTGAAAGGATTAGAAAGATGGTCCGGGCTCTGAGCTGATGACATCTACACTCGGGCTTTGAGAGCTGTGCCACCTTGAAGAAGTCATCTTACCTTTCCAGATCTCATCTGGACAACAGATCTCATGCATCAAACAACGTGAGGCCCGCAGCAGAGCCAAGTGCTGACTCACAACAGGTGCTCAACAAATGTGGGGATTATTTCTTTCCACCAATTTTTTTTAACCAGTGCTGTAGTTTTATATAGTCATGTGTTCTACAGTTTTTGCTTAAGATTATTGCAAAAATTAATTCCTCCAGTTATTCTTCATATTTTTAATTGTGGAGGAACGTTTCTTTCACTAGCCCCTTGTGGCTGGGCATTTCCACGATTTCCAGTGTTTTCATCTTACTAAAAAAATGCTGTCTGAAGGCTCACTGACTGCAAGGACACCTTCACACCAGCTGATATTGAAAGGCCTGGAGGAGGGCTGACGCAGGAGGCTGGTGTAAGCTCAGACCAACCACCTCATGAAAAGGGAGCCAATGGGGGCTCATGGGAGGGGAGCTGGGGGCGGGGGTGTGGCACCTGTCCTTTCTCTTTCATTTTCTCCTGGAGTGTCATAATCTTTGTGATTTTTCTTTTCTGCATGTCTCCTCTGTTTCTTGCTTTCTCTGTTCACACATCAGCAGGCACAGGCTGAAAATGGCTTTTGCTATACAATCCTGAGTTCAAACACCCAACCCTGACTTGGAGTGGTTTTTAGTTCAGAGGCTTGAGTGACTCTCTGTGGGTGTCTTGTCCATTCCTGGACCTGTTGACTGAAGCTGGAGTGGGGAGCATGACCTTGGTTCCAGTCCCTCAACAGAGGGAGGATGGGGGCGGGAGGAGTTTCCAGAGCAGAGATGCTGGGCTGGGCTGGGCAGGCACCTCCACCTCTGTCTGCAGTAGCAGTTGTTAACATCTCTGTGCGTGGAATGTCTTCTTGCTTTAACTCATTCTCCTAGGCAAAGTTCCCAAGTATGTGATTAGGGTGAAGGCATGCGACAGCTTATGACCTCGTTCTAGGTTACTCAGAACTCATTTGATTGAGAACAGGGGTGTGCACCCATAGGTGCCAAGTCAGGGCAATCAGATACCAAGAAACAGAGGTCAGGCTCTCTTCTCATTCCCCTTTGGAAGAGACAGGGGAGGCAACAGGCAGGGCTGAGAGAGAGCTTCTCATGGAAAGCTGGAGCTAAGATGGGCTCTAGGGACATGGGCTGACTGGTCTCAGGTGTTTGTGTTCCGGCAGGGTCTGGCTCTAGGAGACAGGTCAAGGCAACTTGCAAAGCAACTTATGCACAAGCCTGGGAAGGGAACAAGGGTCTGTATAACAAATAAGACAAGGGTTAGGAAAAGAATCTAAGTTGTAGCGGGCATTTGTTCCTTTAAACCTTGTTCTGAATTTTATCACCATTTGCAGATTGGATTCTTTTCTATTCCTATGCTTACCAATCATAACAAAGAGCTCTACAAAAGGAATGATAAGCAGAAGGGCTGCTGATGCCCCATTTGAAGGATCATGCCTTTGACAGAGCCCAAATGTTAAAAGGACAAAGTTATAATGAAAACAATGCCCCTTTAGCTCTGTCCCAGACTGCAGGTGATGGAGAAGAAGGGAATAAGTCCCCAGCAGAGTGGAGATCGACATCTGAGCCCAGGGCCCCCAGGACCCATGTCCTGCCAGTCATCCCTGCTTCCACCCCAGCCCTGGAAAAGAGGGCTTTCTGTCTCCTTCCTCTCTGCACTGGCTGCCTGTCCATGTCCTTCCAGGATGTCTCGCCTGATCATCTCACTGCGAGCATGGGCCACCAGGCACGTACACCATGAGGCCCAGAGAACGGACTCATTCCTGGAGCGTTTCCGCGGAGTTGAGCTAAAGGAGGTGTCCAGCCAAGAAAGCAATGCCCAGTCAAATACGGGCAGCCAGGAGCCACCAGACAGAGGGAGAAGGTAAGGAACCAAAGGGATGAGCCACGGGCACCACGCAGGGGAAGAGCAGAAAGCACCGCTTCGCTCCTGCCACTAGATCCACTGTGTGGGTGGGTCACCAGCCTCGTGACCTGGACCTTGAAGATGGTGTCTGGGGTGGGGGAGTCCTGCATGCTCCTACAGTCACAGCCCTGAGTCCAAGAAGGACTGCAGGAGAGGAAACCCTCTCACCAGAGTCCCCAGTGTCATTTGACCCTGCACTCCAGCGCGCCCTGGAGTTGGTGCTCTCAAACATATCTGGGGATGCTGCCCACCCCCACCTCTCTCCATCAAAGGACCCTCATCCTAGATTGCACTGTGACCCACCTTACTAAAAACCAAGGACTTTAATCCATAAATCTTGGGAGTACCTACATGGTACCCACAATTCTATGCTTAGGTTTACATAGAGTCTTCTGGGAGGAAAGTCTTGGAGGTTGGTCAGAATGTTCAAGAGGAGGCATCAGTATCTCAGATCAGGATAAGAACCAGGGGGTGGGGAGTGTAGGTGGGGGTAGGGTGGGGCATGGGGAGAGTGTTTGCTTTTTGGCAGGAGAAGGGTCTGTAGAGCAAAGGCTCTCAGCAACTTTGTGCATGGCCCACTGCCTGACTGGGGGCTGTGGCTGGTACAGACATTTGAGAGAAATCTGCAGGTGCTGACTTCACCCCCACCCCCACACTGCACACACACAGCTGCTGCCTCCCCTCCTCTCTTGTTCTTGGGAAGTCTCCCCAGCCTGTGGCCAGCAGGGAGACCACTGGGCCACCACAGGTTGAATCCAGGGACACTGAGCAGCAGAAGGTCTCTTTAGGATGCTCTGGGAAATTGGAGAGGAGGAGAGGAAAGGTAAGATATGGAGAAGGAGGCTAACCACCTTGGAGCCTCTCAGACAGGAAGCCTCTTGCTCAGAATCTGCTTTCTGAAAAAGGGGCCTTAGGAAGATCTTTTGGCTGAATTCTCTCGGTAATACCAAGATTTATAAGGTGCAAAGGTGAAAATAAGCACGGTTGTTGCAGAACACATGGTCCCTATATAATTACTAGAGCAAATCCTGCATGTTTTTGTGTCAAATGAGCTGAAGAAGGGCTCAGGTGTGAGCAACTCAAACAGGCATCCCAGGGCCTCTGGGGAGAGAAGGTCATGCAGCCTCAGAGGAAGCAGGATGGATCTTTCTGGTGCTTCCGTTTTTCTTCCATGTTTGTATGTTTGTGTCATAGGTTTATTATAGATTATGCACTAGGTTGCAAAATATACAAGCACATTTAAGAGGAAATGTGAGAGTTCAAGGAAATTTCTTGCTAGCAACCATTCTAGGACAACCACCTTTGGTCTCCCTGCCAGGAAGGGCATGAGAATTGCTGGCTGAGATGCAAAGGCCCGACATTCTCGGGCTCATGTTTTCACCTGGGTTTGGACCACAAACCCTCAGCTTTCTGGGCTTGGGAAGGGACGGTGGAGGGCCTGGGTGCTGATGGGGAGGTGTGCCAGGCCATCCCAGGTTCCCAGGACCAGGCATCCTAGACTGAGATGGAGCTCCATGACAGGAAGGCCTACATGTTGTTGGCTGCTGAACCAGAAAGAAAGGAGGGATGGCAGATAAGGAAGGAAAGAGGGCAGAGGAGGAGGAGGGGAGAGAGGTTTACTACCAAGCTAGGCAGACTGGTTCAGTTCCTGGTGGGCAAGCAAAGACTTCCTTTGCTAACTTGATCAAATTGTCTTCTCTACGAGCTTAGCCTAATGAAGGTGAACATTGGCCTCTTTGTCCCTTTCCCAATGTTACCAGATGAGCAGAGGGTTGGGCTAGGACGCTTTCAGGGCCAGGTCTCAACTCTATCTCAGATGTCTGGTCATTCATCCAAGGGTTCAGAGTAGGTAGGTGTGTGCAATGGTGCAGAATGATGACTGATCAATCAGGGAGGCTTCCTGGGGGAGGAAGACTTTGGATTTTCCAGGCAAATCCCATTGGCAAAGCAGAAAGTATGCAAAGACTGGTCTTGGTTATTCTGTTGGTTTGGCCTTAAGAGACCCCCAGACACAGAGATGTGGTGAACACATCTGTTGCAGGAAGCTACACTTTCTTTTCCAATTTCACATGGATTGCAAAATTCTTTGGGAGACTTTCCGATGATCAGAATCTTTCCCCAAACAAGCAGTTAGAGCCACATCCTAAATGGTGAGAGGAGGGAAGAATTGAGCAGGGGTGAGTAGAAGTACCAGAAAGGCATCTGGCTCTATGTTCAGCATCACAGAAGAGAAGAGGCTCCCTGAGAGCCAGGCAGGAGTATCACCGGCCACTGGCTTTGGTCCCGGCTGTCCTCTGTGAATGGTCTACAGGGATGACAGACAGGCGGCTGTGAGGCCACGCTGGCTTTCTTAAACTAGCTGTGTCACAAACGTGTGTATGAGCAATTGAGCACTGGGAGATAATGCCTTTTCCTAGAGAACACCAGGAAGGACTGTGCGATTCAGCCTTCAATAAATGTGCAGTTGGGTGCAAAACCAGCTTCCACTCTCTACCCGGTTCTCATGTAGATCAGGGCTGGCAGGCCCGGAAGTGTTAAGATTAAAGTGGGGACAAGGGCCCAGGGCAGGATAGACTCCAAATGGGACAGTTCCGCCCACGGTCTATTTTTGGCTCTGCAAGTGGGAAGCACCTGCTGTGATTGCATTTTTCAAGGTGCAGGGAGGGCGCCCTCTGAGAGCCCCGCCCGCGCGGATGAGCGGAGCACATTGCTGCTGCTTGTGCACTCTGAAGGCGCTCAGCCCCCCTCACCTGAGCACACCCCTGAGGGCAGGTGCCCCTCAGATTCATGCCTGGGCCCCCGGTGGCTCCCAGTACACTGCCTGGCATGGGGTTGAACTGAATGAAACTGAGGGGACTGTGAGGCCAGGTTTGGTTGGGACTCACCAAGCAACTCTCATTTATTCAGAAGACTCAGTTCAGCCAAAAGTTCATCCTTTCTTCCCACAAGGCTTTACTAGAGCCAACCAGTCACCAAAAATTTTTGTTTTAGATGCTTCAAGCTGTGTGGAAAGAACCAGGGGACTAGGGGTGCAGGTACTGGAAAAACCACCTGGGGCGAATGGTCCCCAGCCGTTGGAACTGAGCTCAGATTCCCATGCTGCATTCTCTTTACTTCCCTGCAGCGGCTGGCCCCTGGCCAGAAACAACACCAACACCTGCAACAACTCAGAGGAGTGAGTACCTCTGCTCCCCAGCAGAGCCCCTCGCCTTCCCTGGTCTCACCAGCCGCCTTCCTCCCAGTAGGTGCCCCAGCTCCGCCACCCTGCTTAAACGTGTCCACTTCCCACCCTCCCAGAACACCGCTAGGCTAGAACCCTGTTCCTTTCATCGAGATTCCATCCCTGTGGACAAATGGGGAAGGGACCTGGTCCATAGAACTTACTGGAGCAAGTCATGTTCTCTCTTTCCCTCATTTTTCCAATCTATAATGCGGAGGGGTTGAATTGCATACATGTTTTAAGCCTTAACATCCTCTCTTGCTACACATTTGAGGGTACAGTCTCTGAGTTCCTTTACAGAGCTGTGGATATCCGCCTTCATGATGAGAATGTGTTTTCCATTCTCCAGCCTCAAGCTCCAGGGTGCCCCAATGAAATGCTCTTGTCCTAAGGCTAATCTGGGCCAAATTGGAGGGTGTGATCAGAATGGTGGGAAGAGGAAATTTAAATATTTCCAGAGGATAGCCTCTTGAAATGCTGACCTGCTGTAATTACTTTTTCTCACCAGATGCTGATCTGGCAGATCAGTTTGAGGTGTGATTCTGGCACATGCCCCTCAGGAGTCCAGAGAGGGTGTGTGCATGTGTGTGATCATACATGCGTGTTAGCACGTGTGTGTATGTGTGTGCACCATTCTCCAGCCTTCTTTATGGAGTACCATGGGGATAGGCACTGGAGGAAGTCTCATTTGGAGCTTAGGGGGAAAACCATCAATATCAGCAAGAAATCTGAATTTCCTGACTCCCATTTGAAAGAGAAATGTGTCAAGGCTTTTTTCTTATTTCCCTTTGTTCCTTGGATAGCAGTTTTCCCCATTTCCCTCCATGAAACCTAAATGCATTTTTTAAAAGATTTTATTTATTTGACAGACAGAGATCACAAGTAGGCAGAGAGACAGGCAGAGAGAGAGAGAGAGGAGGAAGCAGGCTCCCTGCTGAGCAGAAAGCCTGATATGGGGCTTGATCCCAGGACCCTGGGATCATGACCTGAGCCGAAGGCAGAGGCTTTAACCCATTGAGCTACCCAGGCGCCTCCCTAAATGCATTTCGTTTGCATAACTGTGGATATCCAATCCAGAGAATCAATTACAAGATAAATGAAATTGTTTAATCTGCGAAACAGCAGCTATTTGATATGTGCTTGATCTAAAGCCAAACTTGATATTAAACACCCTTGGAACCCTGGTGTTGGGTCCCACAGTCGAGAAAGGACCAGGGCACTGGTTACCATGGACAGAGGTCCTGCGGTTCTCTAGCCTTCTCTGTTCTGGGTCTGGGATGTAGGATGGAGGGAGATGGTGTTGGCTGAATCAGGCTCTTATAAATATTTGGAGTTGGATTCAAATCTTGGATCCACATGGCAGGCCGAGGACCAAGGGACAAAATTGGGGACTGTCCCAAAATGTGACCATCTGGGCACAGAGTTACAGAAATAATTCCTATGGACATCCTTCCCCATTCTTCCACCACGTTTCTAGCATTTTCACTTAGCCCCATGGGTCCTGAAATCATTTTTCTCTCTCCTGGAGCAAAAGGCTCCCAGCCCAAACTGATGTTGTTTTGTGACTCTGTATAGGTCTTTCAGGGCAGTGCTGGGTGGATTCAGGGATGTGGTTGGATGGCGCTGGGTCTTTCATAGACCCACAGCAGGTTGATAAGCAGGGGAAAGGCCAAGTCCTATAACCTCCAGTCACACATTCTCTTTCTCGCCTGGTGGTAAACCCCCGCGGATCTGAGCGGGCCTGATAAGCTTGTGGGCAGCGCCCTCTGCTGGTGCCTTGGCATTAAGACGTCAGTGGCAGAAAACCCTTCAAAGGACAATGCATGGTAGATTCAAGAGGGCAGAGGTTGGGTTGACTGTCCTTACTCTTCTCATTTAACAAGTTTAATAATTTTTAAATTTTTATTCAATTTATTCATGTAGTCACTTTCAAAAACTTGGAAACACAGAAAATACACCGTCCAAAAATATACTTCATTTTAGTAGTGGAATCCCTTTATCAGAGATGACCCCTCTTAACATCTTGGGAAATGTCCCTCCAAGTTTTTCTATATTTACTGAACAGATATATAGGTAGAAAGAAAGAATATATTATATAAAATATGTAATGTATATACTGGTATATGCTATAATTATTATATAGAATATATAATTTTTATTAGAATTATACATAATTACATATATAGATATATATTGTGATCAATATATATCATCGCTCTAATATAATATTATCAATGTATATATATGCTGGTTAAGCTCATTTGTATCCCAATTCAGCCACAAAGAGCTTTGTGACCTTGGGCAAGTTACCTGACCTCTCTGTGCATCAGTTCCTGACTTGTAAATTATGGTTTGTATTAATGTCTTACTTACAGGGTTGTGTGAAGACTACGTGAATGAATGTGCAGTGCTTAGGACAGTGCCTAGTACATAGTAAGTGCCCAATAAATACTGACTAGAGAGGTAGGCAGAACAATTTCACCACCACCTCCCTAAAGATGGCTACATCCTAATCTCTGGAACCTGTGGAGAGGTTACTTTATATGGCAAAGTGGACTTTGCAAGTGTGATTAAATTTGAAGACCTTGGAGATTATCCTGGGTTATCAAGTGGGCCCAGTGTAATCACAGCAGTCCTAAAAAGCAGAAAGGGGGAAAGAAGAGTGGGTCTACGAGATGAGATGGAAGGAGAAGGAAGAAGGATTTTCAATGTGAGAAGGTAACTGCTGGCTTTGAAGAAGTTGAAAGGGGGCACAAGGCAAGGCATACAGCAGCCTCACAAAGCTGGCCAGCCCTCCATTTTCAGCAGCAAGAACTCGGGGACTTTGGTCCTACAGCTTCAAGGAACGGAACACTGCCAACAACCCCAGTGAGCAGGAAACAGATTCTGCCCCAGGGCCTCCAGAAAGAAACGCAACTTGCCCGCCCCTTGAATTTTGTCCAGTCAGACTTATACCAGACTTCTGATCTACAGAATTATAAGATAACACATGTGGATTGTTTTAAGCCTCTATGTTCGTGGTAATTTGTTACTGCAGCAGGAGAAAACTAGTAAGGCAGCTTTTGATTACCAGGAGGGGGCTACCACTGAAACAAATACTGAACAATGTGGGAGTGGCTTCGGAGCAGGCTCTAAAAGAATCCTAAGGAGCATAACTAAAAAAAAAAAAGTCTAGATTGCTTCAAATAGGTTGGTGGTAGAAATATGGACATTAAAGACTGCTAGTGAAGGCTTGGAAGAAAATGAAGAGCATTACAGAGAAAACCTAAATTGCCCAAGAACCTGTTGCTTGGATGATTATAAACAGAACATTAGTAGGGACCCAGGGCTTTAAGGACGCTGCTGGTGAGGACTTGCAAAAAAATGAGCAGGCTTTTGGAAACTGGAGAAAGAGGACTCTTGCTTTATGGCGGCAGAAAGCATAGTGCAATTATGTCCCGCACCAGCAGGAAGGGTGGAAAGCAGAACTTGTAGGCAATGAGCTTGAATGTTTAGCTGAGGGTATTTCCAACCAAAGGTATTGAAAGTCAGGCCTGGTGTCTTCTTGCTGCTTATGGTAAAACCCAAGAGGAGAGATACATTAAGGGAAGAATTGTGAACAAGAAGGAAACAGGACTTCATGATTTTGGAAATTTGCAGCCTACTCAAATGGAAAAGATATTAAATTTTAAAAACCGTCAGGAAAGCATGCTTTGAGAAAAAGTTGAGGGTGTGGCTGAACAACCTTTTGCTACTACCTCAGAAAGATCAAAAGTACTGAGTAGGAAACAAAGGATTCCCTGAGGAGATTAAGGGTGTGACTCAGAGCTCCCTTCCCTCCGAAGGCCTGCAGGAGCCAAAAATAGAGAAGGGATTTCTCAGACAGATCTGTGGATGAGCCACTTGTCTAGCCCAGTGAATCCCTCTGATAAACATAACCTGAAATGTTCTGGAAGATTTCCTACCAGCAGAAAACACTGCCAACTTAGACCAGAAGGGGCAGAAACAGCGTGAAATGGAGGGAGACTGTGGGACCCCTAAATTCTAGATGCAGGAAACAGGTTGATTAGAATATTCAGCTACAAATAGACAGGTGCTTCCCTAAGAAAGGATTGCTCAGAGGGCAGAGCCTTGAGCTCAGAGGGTAGAGGCTTGAAAACCATAGATTATTCTCAGGCCTTGAGACAGAATGGCAGTTGCCCCACTGGATTTTATCACTTGGGACCAGTAACTCTCTTGTCCTTTGGTCTTCTCCCATTTTGAACTGGGGTATCTAGAATTGATATCCTATACCTG
>RCUC01133518.1:0-28918 GCA_003697995.1 Taxidea taxus jeffersonii | reverse complement strand
TGTTTTATTTGTATGTGTAGATAATGTGAAGTGATTACGGGTTTTAGAAGAATGGAATATCTTTCTTGCCACCAGGGCAGAATCCATTAGGCACATCCCATGGAAGCTTATGACCTCTCCAGTGTTCCTATTGCTAGACCCCCAGAAGCTTGCTTTATTTTAGAATATAGATTAACAGATTTTAATTACATTTTGAGCTGAAAGCACATTCGATATATTGTCTAAACTACTTAACTACCATGATGCTATAAGTGCTTTCATGGCAAGAACCATTGTTTAGCACATTATTTGGCATCTGTTGGAGCCAGTAAATATTGGTTGTAAGAATACCATTTGAGTGGAAACACGTCTCAAAGAGTTTGAATGACTTACCTAAAGGGCAACAACAAAGTGGTCCCCAACAGTTTGGCAACTGTCCTTCATGGTTTCTTTTTTTTTTTTTTTAAGATTTTATTTATTCATTTGACAGAGATCACAAGTAGGCAGAGAGGCAGGCAGAGAGAGAGGAAGGGAAGCAGGCTCCCCACCGAGCAGAGAGCCCGATGTGGGGCTAGATCCCAGGACCCTGAGATTATGACCTGAGCTGAAGGCAGAGGCTTTAACCCACTGAGCCATCCAGGCACCCCTATCCTTCATGATTTCTTTACAAGCAAGTAATTCAAGTGATAAGCCACATAATCTGGACTCTAGACTTAGATTTTCCCCCCTTAAATGATTAACTATTAAAATATAACAGTATTTGGTATATTAGAGGTAAATAACTAAGTGAAATATATTTTGGATTAAAATGAAATAGAATAGAACTGTAACTACAAGTTACCTATTCCTGCTTGATTTTTTATTAGGACAGAATCTTATCTGGAATGCATATCTTATCTCCTTTACCATAACATTATCATGGCCTTTGCTTGGTTGGTGTTTTGCAACTTTGACTTTAGAAAGTCATATCTCTTTTTAGGTGCTTAAAAGCTTTTCCCCTGAATTCTTGACTTTCTTTTTTTTATCAGAGGTGACATTTTATCTCTTTAATCTCTTATAACAGATGACCTTTTAGCTGTGAATTTCTGATGGGGGCTGAACATATTTCCTCTAAAAATATTTTGAAACATATTGACCAAGATGAAACAAAACCTAATTTTTGAGGGGAAAGAAAGGGACAGAAGAGGCATTTTCTTACAGTTTTAATTTGGAAGCAGTGATTTAACATTAGTTCCGAGTTAATGAAGCCAGTAAGAAGGGTGCTGTTTAATCTGGGCGTCAGGTATTAGTTAAGGAGATATTAGGAAAAATGGGAAAGAATGTATGAATGCAAGGATAGGATTGACTTTTTTTAAAAAAAGAATAATGAGGGAGAAATAATAATAGCTACAGACATAAGGCATTCAGGAGGGCAAACTGGTTTTAGATGTATTGGCAGGGAGGGGAGAAGGGTGTAGGGGTAAGAAAGAGTCATCAGGCAGGTGACAATATTGGACAAGAAGTAAGTGTCAGTATTGGAAATGGAGTTTTAAACTTTCAATAGTCTGGAGTTCTTTTTGCCAGACTGTTTGGATCTCCTCATGGAACCAGAGTGAGAGGAAACAGGAAGAACAAACATTTCTTGTACCCATCAGTGAATTGAATGCTATAATAACCTTTCATAAATGTTAACAAAGACTCTTAAACTAACCCTGTGAAGGTATAAGCTTCATTTTCCAGGTGAGGATATTAAGGGACTTGCTAGCATCTGATAAAACCAGAGTTAAACTGAGTATCTTATTTTCCAAATTGATGTTCTTCCCATTTATGTCACACTAATTCAGACATCAGGGAGGAGGAAAACTGGAAAGGAACTTTGGGGACAAGGATTAAGAACTACCTAAGGAAAATAATTTGGGGATGAAAGAGCAGATTGGAAAGCATGAAAAAGTTAAGTTGCCAAAGAAAACAGGGAGTAGTAGGCAGTGTGAGAATCTGATTATTTGGCTAGTAATATTTTATCTAAACCAGGTTATATAAATGTGGATTTGATTCTACATGAGATGTCTGGTGCCTGGTATGCTTGACTTTTTCTCTCAGTATTTCATATACTCAATATATTGGAATGTTGCCACCTAAAATAAACATATTGTCTTCTTTGGCTAATGATTTCTCAAGGGATCGCTACTGAAATTGCCAGAATTGGGAAAGATTCTAATTATAAATATTCCATCATACTCCAAAAATTAGCAGTCAAACCACAGCAGAGATTGAGCCATAGAGGGAAAATATTTTGACTTGTCAGCCAGAGTATGTAGTTACTAGACAAAAATATTGTCTTCACTGTTTATTTAATACTAAACATTGGGCTGTACAATATTAGTTTCAGCCATATGAAATTTCCATATTCCATCATTTTGACAATAGGAATAAAAAATAATAAAAGCAATAATTTATTGACATTACTAACTCTCTATGATGTGCTAAATGCTTACCATCAATTATCTCACTTAATTCTTCAAGAAAACTGTGTGATACTATTTCCTCTTTTTAGAGATGAGGTTAAGAAATGTTGAGTTGTTCATAGGCATATAGGTTGGAAGGTAGTACGTATTTGTATGGAAGATCTCTCTGACTATAAATGTCCTGCTTTTCAGTATGGTGGGTTGATTTCTTATGGAGAAGCAGCAAAGTGAAGACACTTGTAGTAATCATTACACAGAAGGTAACACATTCCATTTTAATTAAGCCATGAAAAATGGATATCTTGGCTCTTCAAGTTTGGAGTGACTTTCTTTATTCTGAGGTCAATCTAGTGTGGTTTCCCTTTTTTTCTTTGCCTTATAAATTCCTTCTATAGACATTTCTCCTATTGTTGCTTAAACATTTTTCCAGAAAATAGACAGGGTATTTGAAAGAGTATATAAATTAGAAAGGATTTCTTTCTTTTCTATTTGTTGTTTCCTTTTTAATGAACTACCATAGTAGTTATGTTGTTCTAGTTGAGAAGAGTTTAATGTCTTCCTTACCCTAGGTAATGTGATTGCAAATTTCTTGGGCTTTCAGCTCACAACAGTGCTGTCTTCTTTTTAATTTGCCATAATATCATGAGTCCACAGAAGTAGCTGCTTTTTCATCTTTTCCATAGCTTTGCCACACATAGATGTTATTTTACCTTTATTTGGAGTGTCCCCCTTTTTCTGGAGGTACTCCATTACTGATTCATTGTCACTGAATTCAAGGCCAGTAGCACTAGAACTCACACCTGAAGGAATATCATCTATTATCACATATTTTCCCTGAAAAGCACATCAAGCATTCCTGTGCTTGGGAATCCTAGAGAGCACATCAGCACTATGCTTGGGGGTTATTTCAAATGGTAAAATCACCAACAAAAGTCACAAAAATGTGAAAAATATAGCATAAAATAGACTAGGAAAAATATACTTGTTTTATGGTTTAAAAACCAAAGCAAGAAGATATCACCTTGTTTGGCCTCAGTTGGGAACATGTGAGTTGGAAATCAGTTTTTTTTGTCCTTTTACACATGTCTATGAATGACCAAGAGAGTAGCTCCATGAGTATCAACTTGAAGGTTACAGATACATTTTTAAGCAAGTGAACAAATTTGCACATACAGAATTAGCAAAAAAAGGATCAGTTGTAATTGGATTTATTAAAAACCAGTTTTTTATGCATTGCAATTTTCAGGACTTTTAAAATGCCTTGAATAAATTAGGAAGAACAAGGTAACATCTTAAAAGTTACCATGTACTTGATTACTGTGTATTTCTCAGAGTAGCCTTATAAAGGAAAACTTTGAATTTATTATCAGTTTCTGTAGACAAACAGAAGCTGAAGTAAATAAAGTGATTATTTTCAAAACACAGAACAAGCCACTGGTGAGTCAAATGCAGCTGTGCTAAAACAGCACCAGATTGCCAGGTTATTTTTGCCACTTTCGTTGGTACGACAGAACACCTCTTTTTTGTTTGTTTTTTAAGGGCCTGCTGATGGAAGATGATTTCTTTGAGACTGTATAGCTTTTCCTTTATTTTTTATGCTGCTCAAAGATTCTTGCTTGTTTAGCAAACATTTATTGAAGGCTTTATCTAACAATATTTTCAGTTTTTAACATTCAGCTAATAGGTATGATGTAGTGGTTAAAACCTTAGGCTTTGGAATTAAGCCTGGTTCAGATGCTGGCCCTGTATATTACTAGCTGTATAGATTAGAACATGATATTTATTGTCCCTAAATATGTTCCTCTATTTGTAAAACTGGTGAAGTAATAGTATATTACTTCATATATCCTATAAATATATGAAATATATGTTTACAAATATGAAATTTAAGAAATATGTATTTCACATATATTATAAATAATCAATATATAATTTATACAGATAAGTAATTTGTATGTTGTGAGAATTAAATGAGGTAATTTGTATAAAATCATAGCACAACAGCATGTAGAATATGGCCAATAGTACTATGGTAGTGATGTATGGGGACAGATGTTAGCTACACTTCTGATGAACATAGCATAATGTATAAACTTATTGATTCACTGTGTTGTACACCTGAAATTAATGTAACATTGTGTGTCATCTATACTCAAAAACAATTTTTTTTAAATGCCTAGTATAATGCTGGGTACATATAAGCATTTTATAGAACATATATAATATCATTACTAAGAGCCTGTTTTTAATGAGAACAAAACAGTTCTCTAAGGCAGACAGTATTTCTCTCATCTCTGCTATTTATTATATGTTCTGTAATGAAATCCCAGAGAGGTTAAGTGACTTACTTCCCAGACTCTACCACCTTTAAGTCGAGTTAACTGTCTGTCCTATGAATTTATGATTAATCCTGTTCTTACACTCTTGAAGTATTAATTACAAGATAATACAGTAAATCATTCAGAATGACATGTGGGCAGAGATCATGTTTGTTGCCTTCATAGGCAACAGCTCGTTGCTTAGCACAACTCACTGCCTAGCACAATAGTAAGTGTCCAGTGTATGATTATTGAATGAATGGATTAAATGCCAAGATCACAATTTTTATGTAGTAAAGCATCATTCTTGTATTCCATTTCAATTCTTTTTTTTTAAAATTAACATATATTATTAGCCCCAAGGGTACAGGTCTGTGAATTGCCAGGCTTACACACACTTCACAGTACTCACCATAGCACATACCCTCCCCAATGTCCATAACCCAACCACCCTCTTCCTAACCCCCTCCCCACAGCAACTTTCAGTTTGTTTTGTGAGATTAAGTGTCCCTTATGGTTTGTCTCCCTCCCAACCCCATCTTGTTTCATTTTTTACTTCCCTACCCCCCAGACCCCCGACATTTCCTCTCAAATTCCTCATGTCAGGGAGATTATATGATAATTGTCTTTCTCTGATCGACTTATTCCTCTCCGCATCATACACTCTAGTTCCATCCACGTCATTGCAAATGGCAAGATTTCATTTCTTTTGATGGCTGCATAGTATTCCATTGTATATATACACCACATCTTCTTTATCCATTTGTCTGTTGTTGGACATCTAGGTTCTTTCCATAGTTTGGCTATTGTGGACATTGCTGCTATAAACATTCGGGTGCATGTGCCCCTTGAGATCACTACATTTGTATCTTTATGGTAAATACCCAGTAGTGCAATTGCTGGGTCATAGGGTAGCTCTATTTTCAACTTTTTGAGGAACCTCTATGCTTTTTTCCAGAATGCCTGCACCAGCTTGCAGTCCCACCAACAGGGTAGGAAGGTTCCCCTTTCTCCGCATCCTCTCCAACATCTGTCATTTCCTGACTTGTTAATTTTAGCCATTCTGACTGGCGTGAGGTGGTATCTCATTGTGGTTTTGATTTGTATTTCTCTGATGCAGAATGATGTGGAACACTTTTTCATGGATCTGTTGACCATCTGGATGTCTTCTTTGCAGAAATGTCTATTTATGTCCTCTGCCCATTTCTTGATTGGATTATTTATTCTTTTGGTGTTGAGTTTGATAAGTTCTTTATAGATTTTAGATACTAGCCCTTTATCTGATATGTCATTTGTGAATATCTTCTCCCATTCTGTCAGTTGTCTTTTGGTTTGCTGACTGTTTCCTTTGCTTTTGATCAAAAGCTTTTGATCTTGATGAAGTCCCAGTAGTTCATTTTTTCCCTTGCTTCCCTTGCCTTTGACAATGTTTCTAGGAAGAAGTTGCTGCCTGTGCTCTCCTCAAGGATTTTGATGGATTCCTTTCTCACATTGAGGTCTTTCATTCATTTAGAATCTATTTTTGTGTGTGGTGTAAGGAAATGATCCAGTTTCATTTTTCTGCATTGGCTGTCCAATTGTCCCAACACCATTTGTTGAAGAGACTGTCTTTTTTCCATTGGACATTCTTTCTCTCTTTGTCAAAGATTAGTTGACCATAGAGTTGAGGGTCTATTTATGGACTCTCTATTCTGTTCCATTGATCTATGTGTCTGTTTTTGTGCTAGTACCATACTGCCTTGATGATGACAGTTTTGTAATAGAGCTTAAAGTCTGGAATTGTGATGCCACCAACTTTGGCTTTCTTTTTCAATATTCCTCTGGCTATTCGAGGTCTTTCCTGGTTCCATATAAATTTCAGGATTATTTGTTCCATTTCTTTGAAAAAAGTGGATGGTATTTTGATAGGGCTTGCATTAAATGTGTAGACTGCTTTAGGTAGCATAGACATTTTCACAATATTTGTTCTTCCAGTCCATGAGCATGGAATGTTTTTCCATTTCTTTGTGTCTTCCTCAATTTCTTTCATGAGTACTTTATAGTTTTCTGAGTACAGATTCTTTGCCTCTTTGGTTAGGTTTATTCCTAGGTATCTCATGGTTTTGGGTGCAACTGTAAATGGGATCGACTCCTTAATTTTTCTTTCTTCTGTCTTGTTGTTGGTATATAGAAATGCAACTGATTTCTGTGCATTGATTTTATATCCTGACACTTTACTGAATTCTCGTACATGTTCTAGCAGATTCGGAGTGGAGTCTTTTGGGTTTTCCACATAAAGTATCGTATCATCTGCAAGGAGTGATGGTTTGACTTCTTCTTTGCTGATTTGGATGTCTTTAATTTCTTTTTGTCTGATTGCTGAGGCTAGGACTTCTAGTACTATGTTGAAGAGAAGTGGTGATAATGGACATCCCTGCCGTGTTCCTGACCTTAGCGGAAAAGTTCAGTTTTTCTCCAGTGAGAATGATATTCACGGTGGGATTTTCATAGATGGCTTTGATGATATTGAGGTATGTACTCTCTATCCCTACACTTTGAAGAGTTTTGATCAGGAAGGGATGTTGTACTTTGTCAAATGCTTTTTCAGCATCTATTGAGAGTATCATACGGTTCTTGTTCTTTCTTTTGTTAATGTATTGTATCACATTGATTGATTTGAGGATGTTGAACCAACCTTGCAGCCCTGGAATAAATCCCACTTGGTCGTGGTGAATAATCCTTTTAATGTACTGTTGGATCCTATTGACTAGTATTTTGGTGAGAATTTTCACATCTGTGTTCATCAAAGATACTGGTCTATAATTCTCTTTATTGGTGGGGTCTTTGTCTGGTTTTGGGATCAAGGTAATGTTGGCCTCATAAAATGAGTTTGGAAGTTTTCCTTCCGTTTCTATTTTTTTGGAATGGTTTCAGGAGAATAGGTATTAATTCTTCTTTAAATGTTTGGTAGAATTCTCCAGGGAAGCTGTCTGGCCTTGAGCTCTTGTTTCTTGGGAGATTTTTGATAACTGCTTCAATCTCCTTACTGGTTATGGGTCTGTTCAGGTTTTCTATTTCTTCCTGGTTCAGTTGTGGTAGTTTATATGTCTCTAGGAATGCATCCATTTCTTCCAGATTGTCAAATTTGCTGGCATATAAATTGCTCATAATATGTTCTTATAATTGCTTGTATTTCTTTGGTGTTGTTTTGATCTCTCCTCTTTCATTCATGATTTTATTTATTTGGGTCCTTTCTCTTTTCTTTTTGATAAGTCTCTCCAGGGGTTTATCAATCTTATTAATTCTTTCAAAGAACCAGCTCCTAGTTTCATTGATTTGTTCTACTCTTCTTTTGGTTTCCATTTCATTGATTTCTACTCTGATCTTTATTATTTCTCTTCTTCTTCTGGGATTAGGCATTTTTTGCTGTTCTTTGTCTACCTCCTTTAGGTGTAGAGTTAGGTTGTGTACTTGATACCTTTCTTGTTTCTTGAGAAAGGCTTTTATCCCTATATATTTTCCTCCCAGGACCACCTTTGCTGTGTCCCACAGATTTTGAAGAGTTGTGTTTTCATTATCATTTGTTTCCATGAATTTTTTCATTTCTTCTTTAATTTCCTGGTTGACCCATTCATTCCTTAGTAGGATGCTCTTTAGCCTCCATGTATTTGGGTTCTTTCTAAATTTCTTCTTGTAATTGAGTTCTAGCTTCAGAGCATTGTGGTCTGAAAATATTCAGGGAATGATCCCAATCTTTTGGTACCATTTGAGATGTGATTTGTGACCCAGGATGTAATCTGTTCTGGAGAATGTTCCATGTTCACTAGAGAAGAATGTATTCTGTTGCTTTTGGATGGAATGTTCTGAATATATCTGTGATGTCCATATATGGTCCAGTGAGTCACCTAAGGCCTTTATTTCCTTGTTGATCTTTTGCTTGGATAATCTGCCCATTTCAGTGAGGGGAGTGTTAAAGTCTCCTACTATTATTATATTATTGCTGATATGTTTCTTTGATTTTGTTATTAATTGGTTTATATAGTTGGCAGCTCCCATGTTAGGGACATGGATATTTAAAATTGTTAGATCTTCTTGTTGGACAGACCCTTTGAGTATGATATAGTGTCCTTCTTCATCTCTTACGATAGTCTTTGGCTTAAAATCTAATTGATCTGATATAAGGATTGCCACCCCAGCTCTCTTCTGATGTCCATTAGCATGGTAAATTGTTTTCCACCCCCTCACTTTCAATCTGGAGGTGTCTTCAGGTCTAAAATGAGTTTCTTTTAGACAGCATATTGATGGGTTTTGTTTCTTTATCCATTCTGATACCTTGTGTCTTTTGATTGGGGCATTTAGCCCCTTTACATTCAGGGTAACTATGGAAAGATATGAATTTAGTGCCATTGTATTGCTTGTAAGGTGACTGTTACTGTTTTTTGTCTCTGTTCCTTTCTGGTTTACTAGTTATAGGCTCTCTCTTTATTTAGAGGACCCTTTCAATATTTCTTATAGAGCTGGTTTGGTGTTTACAAATTCTTTCAGTTTTTGTTTGTTCTGCAAGCTTTTTATCTCTCCTTTTATTTTCAATGATAGCCTAGCTGGATATAGTATTTTTTGCCGCATGTTTTTCATATTTAGTGTTCTAAATATATCATGCCAGTTCTTTCTGGCTTGCCAGGTCTCTGTGGATAAGTCTGCTTCCAATCTAATATTTTTACCATTGTATGTTACAGACTTTTTTTCCTGGACTGCTTTCAGGATTTTCTCTTTGTCACTAAGACTTATAAGTTTTCCTGTTAGATGATGGGCTGTGGACCTATTTTAATTGATTTTGAGGGGGTTCTCCATGCCTCCTGGATTTTGATGCTTGTTCCCTTTGCCATATTAGGGAAATTCTCTACAATAATTCACTCCAATATACCTTCTGCCCCCCTCTCTCTTCTTCTTCTGGAGTCCCAATTATTCTAATGTTGTCTTGTCTTATGGTGTCACTTATCTCTCAAATTCTCCCCTTGGAGTTCAGTAGTTGTTTTTCTCTCTTTTGCTCAGCTTCTTTATTCTCCATCATTTGGTCTTCTATATCTGTTCTACCTCGTGTCTCCTAGCAGTAAGAGCCTCCATTTTTTTAAAAAAAGATTTTATTTATTTATTTGACAGAGATCATAATTATGCAGAGAGGCAGGCAGAGAGGCAAAACAGGCTCCCTGCTGAGCAGAGAGCCAATGTGGGGCTCAATCCCAGGACCCTGAGATCATGACCTGAGCCGAAGGCAGAGGCTTTAACCAGCTCAGCCACCCAGGCGCCTCGAGCCTCGATTTTTTTTTTTTAAAGATTTTATTTATTTACTTGTTAGAGAGAGAGAGAGAGAGAGAGCGAGCACAGGCAGACAGAGTGGCAGGCAGAGGGAGAAGCAGGCTCCCTGCCGAGCAAGGAGCCTGATGTGGGACTCGATCCCATTATGCTGGGATTATGACCTGAGCCGAAGGCAGCTGCTTAACCAACTGAGCCACTCAGGTGTCCCACGAGCCTCCATTTTTTATTGTACCTCATTAATAGCTTTTTTGATTTCAGCTTGGTTAGATCTTAGTTCTTTTATTTCTTCAGGAAGGGCTTTTATTTGCAGAGAGGGCTTCTCTAATATCTTCCATGCCTTTTTCGAGCCCAGCTAGCATCTTGAGAATTGTCATTTTGAACTCTGGATCTGACATATTACCAATGTCTGTATTGATTAGGTCCCTGGCCTTTGGCACTGCCTCTTGTTCTTTTTTTTTTTTTTTTTTGTGGTGAGTTTTTCTATCTTGTCATTTTTTTCCAGATAAGAATATATGAACGAAAGAATAAAATACTAAAAGGCTGGCAAAGACCCCAGAAAAATCTGTGTTAACCAAATCAGGAGAGACCTGAAATGATGGGGAGAAGAATGGGGGTAAAAAGTTCAAAAAAATTTTTTTAATTTAAAAAATATATATATATTAGACAGGTGAATAGAACAGAGCCATCCACCTGATTTTGGGTGTATTTTGGTCTCTTAGAAGAAACTACTTCCCAAAATTTTAAAGAAAGAAAAACTTACATATATATACAAAAATAAGGGTAAACATGATGAAGGGATGAAATATGACTATAAAGATGAAAATTTAAAAAAAATTCTAAAGACGGAGTTGTAAGATAAGTTGGTTGGAAAAAAAAAAAGATAAGTTGGTTGGGAAAAGAAAGAAAAAGAAAATGGAGAGAATTTGCTCTGGCTGGCGACTAGAACAAATCCCTGTGCTAGATTTAGGGTATATTTTGATCTATTAGAAGGAGTTGTATCCCAAAATTTTTTAGAAGAAAAAACTGTATATGTATACAAAACATAAATTTAGATACAATGAAGGAGAAAATATGAGTATAATAATAACAGTTCAAAATATTTTTTTAGAAATATATTGTTAAGATAAACTAGTTAAAAACTGTTGGGAAAGAGGAAAAGGTAAAAAAAATTACAATAAGAAAAAAATATAAAAAAATGAATTAACTTTGCAAGAGTAATGAATCATGGGGAGAAGGCTATGAATTCCATGCTTTGCTTTTCTCTTCTTTGGAATTCCAGTGTTCTCCTTCATCAGTGAGTTTGATCTTGGCTGGATTTTCTTACTGATCTTCTAGAGGAGGGGCCTGTTGTAGTGATTCTCAAGTGTCTTTGCCCAAGTTGGAATTGTACCCTCCTTGCCAGGGTCAGGCTAAGTAATCTGCTTGGGTTTGCTCTTGGGAGCTTTTGTTCCCTGAATGCTTTCCATAGAGCTCTGGAGGATGGGAATGAAAATGGCGGCCTCCCAATGTCTGGTTTGGAAGAGCTGAGAGCTCAGGGCCCCACTCCTCAGTGCGCCCTTGGAGAAATGCGCTCATTCACTCCCATCTCCTTGGTCTCCGGCAGTGCTCTGAGCTTACCTGGTCTGTGACCGAGCATTTCTATCTCTTTCACAGAGCCCCGTTTGGAATCTCCAAATCCAGCAGATTGCTGCTGCTCTGATCTTCCAGGTGGGTCTCCCCAAACCTGCCACTTGTGGGGCCCCTGCTTAAAGAGCAGTGGTCTGACTGTGCCACAGATCACAGTTTAAGGTCACCCTGATCTGAGACCTCACTCCTTGCCTCTGTCTCTGTAGCTGGCTTCCCCGCTCTAATACCTGCAAGCTCTGCTATACTCAGACACCCCCGATCCTTCTCTGACCCCGTGGGATCTGAGACCACGCTTTCCCCGGGAGGGCCCCACCCCCGCTTAGCCTCTGGAGTGATGTCCCTCAGTGGAGCAGACTTTTAAAAGTTCTAATTTTGTGTTCCATTGCTCTGCCACTTGCTGGGAGCTGGCCCCTCCCCCTTTGGTCTATCTTCCTGTTGCTTTGGATTTACTTTTCCTCAGGTCCTACATTTCAGAAAGTGGTTGATTTTCTGTTTCTAGAATTGCTCTTCTTCTCTTCAATCTCCTGTTGGATTTGTCAGTGTTCAGAATGATTTGATAACTATCTAACTGAACTCCTGAGACCTGATGTCATCTCATCCTGTTACTCCTTTGCCATCTTGACCGTGTTTTTGTTCCATTTCAGTTCTTATTTCCAAATATTATTGCCATTATACTCATGCTTCTTGGGTACTACACTAAATTGAAAGAGAGAAGCCTCTAGAGATAGCACAAAACACTCTTCCTGTTCCAGTCATGTGTATAGTTAACTACAGATAGCAGATGGATGATGTAGTAGTTTCCTTCTGGCTCCAGTAACAAACTATCACAAACATGGTAGCATAAAACAATAGAAATTTATTCTCTCATAGTTCTAGAGGCCAGAAGTTCAAAATCAAGGTGTTGTCAAGAGCCTGCTTTATTTGAAAGCTCATCAGGAAACTCTGTTCCTTGCCTCTTCAAACTTTTGGTGGTTCCAGGCATCCCTTGACTTATGGGTCCATCACTCCAATCCCTGCCTCCAATCTCTCCCTTGACTTATGGGTCCATCACTCCAATCACATTACCTCCTCATTTTTTATCTGTTCCCTGTGTATCTCTTTAAGGAGGTAGGACCCACACAGATCTCCAAGATGATCTCACCTCTATTCTTTAAGTTAATTCATGCTGTAAAGACACCTTTTTAAAAAATAAGGTGACATTCATTAGTCCCATGGATTTGACAAGAGTATTTTGAGGGGGCCATTTTTTAGCCTACCATAGATAGCAACCATGATCAAGTCCATTTTTATGAGGGTACAAAGAGTTCCTTACTTCAGGTGTGAGGAATGATTATGTTGCCAACCATAAATAGAGAGATGGCAGCATGTATAAAACACAGCTCAGCCATGACTATCTTTTTGAAGTATATTAAGTTCTGAATATCTTTCCAGCCACCCACACTAAGTTCTTATTGAGAAATTTAATATGCATTCAACCCTCCTACCCCAACCCCCACCAGGAAAGATAGTGAGATATAGGCTCTATATTTTAAATAACTTGGCTACAAATTATTCATTCTACCCCGTCATTTCTAGTCATGTGGCCTTGGTAAGTCTTGTCTATAAAATAGGAATTATAATAGTACTTATCTCATTGGGTTATTGTAAGGATTAAATGAATTAATACATGTAAAGCTTTTAGAACAGTGCCTGATGAGTAGTATTTAATTAGTTAATGTATATTATTAGCTATTGTTGTACTTGCCTTTGTTGGGGATACAAGAGAAATATAAGACGTGGTCCCTTTCCTTGAGGGAAATACAGAACTTGCATTTAGGGAAAATCTGGAAAATAAAGGACTAACATAGTTGAGTTCTGGTTGAGGGATCAGAGACCAAAATCAAGAGATCTGTCTTGAGGTTGTAACGGTAAATCACAAGTGAGATAAGAGGATCCGAACTGGAGCTGTAGGACAGAGTAGAAGTGTTGGGTAAGTAAAGATTTTTAAAGAACTGTGGGCCAGCATTTGGAAAATTTATTCTACTGTGTTATGGGGCAAAACAATTTTTTCTTAGTTTCACTCCATTTCTAAAACTGGCATTGCTTAGACTTTTTCTCTAAGGTGAATTAAGATAAGATTCCTTCCAGAGCTAAGTTGTTCTGAATCTGAACTCTTCTGAAGTTTTTTTTTAAGATTTTATTTATTTATCTGACAGAGAGAGACAGAGATCACAAATAGGCAGAGAGGCAGGCAGAGAGAGTGTGGGGAAGTAGGCTCCCCACCAAGCAGAGAGCCTGATATGGGGCTCTATCCCAGGATCCTGAGATCATGACCTGGGCCGAAGGCAGAGGCTTAACCCACTGAGCCACCTAGGTGCCCCCTCTTCTGAGTTTTTAAGAAATCTCAGAGGTCCAACAGTTTGTTCAGGTGAATTGAATGTGGAAGCCTAACCTAGTTCCAGCCTCTACTGTTGCCTGAATTATTCTCTGCTGAATAATCAATCCTTATTCTCACTTACTCCTGCTCTTACAGTTCTTGAAACACACAGGCTGGGTGCCTCTATATGAGAAAAGACTTCCTGAATAAATTACATATGCTTATATTTTTCTTTAAATACATATTCTCCTTCTAGTCCCTTCCTCTGATAGAAATACAGAGAAAGAGCCAGGAAGAAAGAAGAGCAAAAGTCTTGTGAAAAGACTTTTGTTGTTTCTTTAGAAAACAAATTTCTGACAAATTTAAATAAATTTAATAAAATAAATAAATTTAATAAAATAAATAAATTTAAATAAATTTAAATAAAACAAATTTAGAAAACAGATTTCTGAGAGAAATCTCAGAAAAGACTGCTGTTGTTTCTTTTCTTTGAACAGTTAGTATGATCTCACAGGAGATTTTTACTTTTTAATTATGCAGTTGAATACAACTGAGTCAGCCAGATATAACAACTTTATAATCTTAGCAACTGTTGCAGTTTCTCTATCAAATCTAATAAAATTTCATGATAAGCAGTCACCTAACACATGTGAAAAAGGAATGTACCTAGGAAATAAAGTTGAAGATAAAATTAAAACCCAATTAAAAGAACATTCTTACTTTATTTTCATAATTCAGCATTCATATAGTTGTTATTCATTCAAAGAAGATAAATCTAACTTTTCATCTACTCTGAGGAACACCAGATAACAGAACTAATTACATTAAGTTTTCCCACTACTAAAGGTTTGATGTAATCTTTCTTCAGCATCAGTTCCCTGCTTCCAAAATAGTATATCTGCATGGGCGCCTGGGTGGCTCAGTGGGTTAAGCCTCTGCCTTCGGCTCGTCATGATCCTAGTGTCCTGGGATTGAGCCCCGCATCAGACTTTCTGCTTGGCGGGGAGCCTGCTTCCTCCTCTCTCTCTCTGCCTACTTGTGATCTCTTCTCTGTCAGATAAATAAATAAAATCTTTTAAAAATAGTATATCTGCAGTCATCTTCAGTTAGTGGTAGTAGCTGGAGAGAGTAAAAATTAACTAGGCAATAAGGTTTTCTTTTACTTTATAATGAATGTGTTTTTGTAAACCTAAAGAAATCCAAATGAGATTTTCCCCTTACTTGCCATTTTGACTTACAAAACATTTCATGGGAACACTGTACTTTCAGCTAACAGGGGAAACCTGTATTTTATTTGTCATTACAAATTATTCTCTTTGCTCACTCAAGCTCCCCTGTATTTTGAACTTCTCTCTTGTCATTGTATATGTGTGTGGTGGTGTTAGTAGTGGGGATATGGTGCATGATGAGGGTGAGTATAGTTTTTTAATTAAAGGAATTTTTTCACTTTTGTCCATTTTACTAATCATAGACAATTTGTAAAATATAGACAAGTAGAAAAAAGCAATTTGCAAAATACAGACAAGTTAGAAATATTACCCAAACATACTTTTGGAAAATTCCAAGACAAACATGAGCATCTTAGCCAAGTGAAAAAAAAATATTCTTGTTCTTATGAGTTGTTCACATTTAGTAAAGAAAATTTGGGATTTACCCATTGTTATAATTAAGATGTGATCATCAAGACCATCTAGTTCAGAAGTACTATTTACATAACAGATGCTGTTTTAAGTTTTGTGGGCCTGGATATTTTACTTCGGGGACAGTGTCTTCATTATATGTGAGAAGTTACCTTCAAAGAGAAAGGTGTTTGTGGGCAGGAAATTCTTTGAACATTCTTAAATAGAGAGATATTGGAGGAATACCCTGGAATCAGTGAATCAGCTTGGCACTTTTACTTTGGTAGCAGCTTTTTCTGAAAGATGTTTCTTTTCTTTGTGGCAAAGTTGTGACTTGTAGTTAATCAGACAGAAGATTGCTTATTTTTTTAGGTAATTTTGACATACAGGTAATCATGTTTATATAGCTCAAAGAGAAAATGCAAACACTGTCATTTTTGTTTTACTACTTTGTTGAGGGCTTTCTTGGTAAGGGTTACCACAACCTTTGATTGATGGAAGGTACAATTAACCTTAAATTTATTAGTTCATTAGTATAATTTATTATCGTTTCCACTTGATTTATACAAATCATTGCAAAATTTTTTGTATAGTGGAAACCACTGCAGCCCTCATAAGAAAAACACATTCACAGACTTTTTTTTTTTGGTTGCTTAGTAAAATCTAGAAAAATAAACACACAGTTCATCATGATGATGGTATTATTGCTTGACTCAGGCAGGAATCAATATATACAATTTGTCATCTTAAAAAAAAAGATAATCTGTAGTGGTGTCTGGGTGGCTTAGTCAGGTAAGTATCTACCTTTGGCTCAGGTCATAATCTGTGGTTCCTGGGATCAACCCGGGCATCAGGCTCCCTGCTCAGTGGAGAGTCTGCTTTGCCCTCTCCCTCTGCTCCTTCTCCTGCTTGTGCTCTCTCTCTCAAATAAATAAAATCTTTAAAAAAATAAAAATTAAGAAATTAGAGAAGATCATCTGTGTCAAAAGTGTTTTTGGTGTCTACACAAGGAACATGCCCACATACAGTAGTCCCCCCAAATATATATCTTATAAATACATTGAGAGTTAACTGCATCAAATGAGATGACATTTCTAAGAACTAAAATGATTTATGCTTTACTGATTCCCTAATCAGCAAGGTAGGACTTGATATAAAAAAAATAATACTAGGATGATTGTCTTCCTTCTGTTGGCGGTCTTCATCTTTTTTGGGAGTTGATAGGGTTATTTGAGCTAAGTAAGAGAGGAGAGGCAGAAATAAAGGCAGTAGCAAAGTTGTTCTATTTATTATATAAATGATGATGTGATGTCAATTTTAGTATATGTGTTGCTGAAGTGAGCACAGGTGATGTGATGTCAAATAAACAGCCCAGTGTAGCAGAATAGAGATCTCAAAGAACAATCCATATGTGTAATTTATGTATGATAAAAACAATCAGTGGACCTCTATGTGAATGATAAGTCCATAAATTAATTTTTTTTAATTTTTATTTTTTTAAATTTATTTGACACACAGAGAGAGATGACAAGTAGGCAGAGAGGGAGGTAGAGAGAGAGAGGGAAGCAGACTCCCTGCTGAGCAGAGAGCCTGATTTGGGGCTCCATTCCAGGACCCTGAGATCATGACCTGAGCTGAAGGGAGAGGCTTAAGCCACTGAACCACCCAGGCACCCCAAGTCCATAAATTTAATAGAAGAAAATAATGAATACATGTGTGATCCAAAGGTTCAATAAATGACTTCTTGATAAAATTTTAAGGCACAGATTTTTAAAAAATTTTTTTAAAAATGAAGGATTTTTTTGCATCGAAGCCTCCAGAACCAAAGTTAAAGACAGATGACAGAAAAGGAGAATATATAGGCAATGTGTATAACCAACAAGAGAGTAATATCTTTGGTATATATGGAACTCCTGGAATCAACAAGGAAAGAAAAGTAGGTGAAAGATAGGAATAGACAATTTACTTAGGAGAAAACCTTAAATGCTAGCAAGCATGTGCTCAAAATCATTAATAATTTTGAAGACACACATTGTAAAAGCAATAGGATACTACCTTCTACTTGTTAGACTGGCAAAGTTAGAAAGTTTGATAAAGCCAAGTGTTGACAATCATGAGGGATATGGGAAACCCTCATGCACTGCTGGTGGGATTGTAGACTGGTGCAGCCATTCTGCAGAGCAAATAAAGAGTATCCTTACTCTCTGACTTTGAAATTCCACTCCTGTTTTTTTTACTTCCATGGAAATTCTCATGTGGACTTATAAAGGGACATGTACAAGGTATTCGCTGACCTTATGCTGAGAGAGTTAGAGCAGTTTGGGTGTTTATTACTGGGTGAATGCATAGATAAAATGTGGTGATTACACAAGAAGTGAATACATAGATAAAATGTGGTGATTACACAACAAGTATGCAATAATTAAAAGCAACCAATTTCTTGTTATGTAGCAACATGGATGGATCATAAAAGCATTGCAAAAGAGACAGCAATATTTAGTACAATACAATTTATATGAATTAAAAATACAAATGCTCACAAAATAACACATTTATAAAAGCACATGCAAAGAAAAATATATTACACACATTTAAGTGGTTGTCTGTCTTAAGGATGGGGGACTTGACTGTAGGTATGGGTATAAAGAGAAATAATAAATGCAACAAGAGCAGGACTTTACAAAGATTCATCATGATGGTGTGTCATGAACTGAGTATAATTCTACCCTCTGCACTTGATATCACAAGTAAAACAACACAAAATAGTGTTATAATAATTAACAAATTAAATAATATAACAGAAATTAAAAATAAAAATTATAATTCCTCTACAGATTCATATTGTTTAAAAGAATGCATTTTGTTGTTGTTGTTGTTAGTCTTTGTAACTGGTGCCTGACTTGTAGATAAGTGCCAAGTA
This sequence comes from Taxidea taxus jeffersonii, assembly GCA_003697995.1. Taxonomy (NCBI): domain Eukaryota; kingdom Metazoa; phylum Chordata; class Mammalia; order Carnivora; family Mustelidae; genus Taxidea; species Taxidea taxus. The sequence continues at coordinate 10,361 of RCUC01133518.1, read as the reverse complement.
AATTTATATTAATTAAATGAGTAAAATAAATGAGGAAAGAATACAATTAATTATTTCTGAGTAACACTGCATTCCTTACAGTTGTTATCTGTTTTAAACTGCTCCAAATCAGGGAAATAAATATAGCCTCCATTTTGATGGCTCTGCCTACCATATCACAGAGTACTTTAATTAAGTTAGAGACATCAATATGAAATACAGATTTGATTACTTCCATGGCCAGATCCTTTTTTGACTCCATTTAAGCTTTTTTGGGGGAAAAATGACTTTTAAAAATGTAACATGCACATGATTTGGCTTCCAACTACATCTTTTTGCTTCATCTTTTTCCTTAAGCACCCTGAGCTCCTTGTCATAGGGAACCTCTTTTATTTCACAAATGTGTTAGGTTGTTTGATCCCCATTTGTCTATACAAATTCTGATCCTAGAATAATGCTCTTTCACTCAAGAAATTAATAAGGTGGTTTCAGATCTTGGGACAGTCAAAAAAGTCTCTTTTAGGGCAGTGTTAAGCACTGTCTTGGTTCAAGGGATGCAAAGAAGAGAAAAGGATACATTGCTTAAGTTAATGTGCTTTTTAGTATCAACTCACTTGATTGAACAGGGTTGCCAAATTATTAATTTTCCACTAATTTAATTTTATTCTTGCCTTCATTGAGCTAGAGAAATTTCTGTAATTATAAAATGTCAGAGTTGCAAGGGGCCTCTAAGGTCAGACTAGTGCAAGTTCTTGGGTCACTGGTTAGGAACTGAAGACAGTAGGGAATGGCTTAATGGTACAACAAGGAAACTTTCTAGAAACCTCATCATGCTGCTTTTTTTTTTTTAAAGATTTTATTTATTTATTTGTTAGAGAGAGAGAGAGAGAGCGCGCGCACAGGCAGACAGAGTGGCAGGCAGAGGCAGAGGGAGAAGCAGGCACCCTGCCGAGTAAGGAGCCCGATGTGGGACTCGATCCCAGGACGCTGGGATCATGACCTGAGCCGAAGGCAGCCCCTTAACCAACTGAGCCACCCAGGCATCCCCATCATGCTGCTTTTTAGTTAACCTCAAATATAAGGGAACCAACATGAACACTTACCTAGAAAGATAAAACCAGAAACATAAGAAGAGAAAGTTCAAGTACAGACTTGTCCATTTCCCACCTTAAGGCTTGTGGCATTTTCCATTTTCTGTAGAATAGGGGAAGTCTGGGCAAAAACAGTTGGCACTGGGCTTCAGATCAGTGCAACTATTACCTATCTGAAGTAGGAGTGAACAGTGGACATTTCCTTTCTAATGCTGAAGAACAGATGGAAAAAGGAAAGGTTCATATAAAAAACCTTGGTTTGCTAAGACTTGACTTATGTAAACTTGGCTTTACTTAAGTTTTCCATCAGCCAAGATAAATTTTTCCTGGTGCATAAATATATATGTTATGCTCAGCCTTGAGTAGTTTGTTGTGTGAAGAATGAGAAACCCCAACAGGAGTCTCATTGGGAAGTCATATTACCTCCCTTTTTATTATAGATAGGCACTAAATTATCTAGTAAATTAAAATGACTTTGATTTACATAACCAAGTACTTTTATAAGCGTTTCTAAATAGGTGGTCCCTGACTTAAGATGGTTTTACTTATAATTTTTTTTACTTTACTGTATATGAGAGTGATATATATTCAATTGAAACTATACTGTGAGTTTTAAATTTTGATGTCTTCCTAGGCTAGCAATACATGATATGAAACTCTCTACTGATGTTGGGCAGAGGTAGCAATGAGCCACAGCTCCTGGTCAGAGGCATGGGATCATGGAATGGGATGGGGGCAGGGAGCCAGTAAACAACCCACACACTTACAACCATTCTGTACCCATACAACCATGCTGTTTTTTACTTTTTTTACTTTGAGTACATATTCAATAAGTTATTCAATAAGATATTCAGTAAGTACATATTCAATAAATTCAAAGCTTTACTATAAAATAACTTTCATGTTAGATGATTTTGCCCAACTAGAGGCTAACTTAAGTGTTCTGAACATATTTAAGGTTGGCTAGGCTAAGCTAGGATGTTTGGCAGGTTAAGCGTATTATTTACCTAAATCAAAGGCAGAATTTTTGAGTGGATATTTTCAACTTAGGATGGGTTTACCCTAAGTCAAGGAAGATCTGTAGTAACTTTATATAAGTCAGGGAAGTTAATGATAAGAAACCTGAACAACATAGCTATGGGGATCCAGACAGTGCTGATAACCCAGAAGACAAACTAAGCATATGCTTAGGGTGCTAGCAAAAAAAAAAAGTCAATGAGAAAAATTATTAATATCTTTTTTTTAAAAAAGACAAAAAGTGGCCATCATGGAGAAAATAAGAAATTTGTTGCGCTTTCTTATACTTTTTTCTCCCTTTATAGGTTAATAATTGTTTTCATTTTATTATTTTTTAAATGATTTTACTTACTCATTTAAGAGAGAGAGACAGAGAGATAGAATGAGAGAGAACATGAGCAGAGGAGAAGAGGAAGGCAGAGGGAGAAGCATATTCCCTGCTGAGCAGGGAGCTTAACGTGGGGCTTGATCCCAGGACCCCGGGATCATGACCTGAGCCAAAGGCAGACACTTAACTGAGCCACCCAGGCACCCCAATTGTTTTTATTTTGAATTATATGGTGAGAGATATGTAGGACTAAGTTTTCAGTCCTATAAAGGTTTTAGCCAGTCCTTGATCTAAAATATTCATTATTTAAGCCAAGAGTAAATGAGTCATGTGTGCAATAGACTTGTTTCTGGTATTCTCTAAGGCCTGAGCATTTCAATCTTGAGTGGATCAGCTTCTCCCTCTGCTCTTGATTCTAGCCCCTGGTCAGTTTGGAAAGACACCCACCATAATTGGGTCATTTCTGAACTCTCCCCAAGTTAAGAGGCATCTATCCATAACAAGTGGCAGTTTGGGGTCACTAGTGGTTACTCAACTGAATCATCATCTAAATATTTTATTTTATTTGCTTTACCAGTTCATTATTTAAATTATTTTTTTTCCAAACTTAGCTTAGAGTCTGTCTGAGACTTGACCACATGTGAAGTTTGACATTTTAAAGGTCAGCTGGTTTGAGTTATTTGTATGTAAGTCAACAGATTTGTTTTTTCTTTTAAACAGGGAAATGTCTATTGTTTTTTCCACTTGAAAAACTAAATAAAACATGCAAATGTCTCATGAGCTTTCCTCAGATTTTCCCAGAAAGAGTCTGTATTTGTGCCGAGACAAAACAGAGGGAAGTTTCAAATTCAGATGGTTTGGAGACAGTTCACGTTGCAGTTGCTCAAGGGTTAGATAAGGGAAAACCTGTGGAAGGAAGACTTCCACCTGCTTAAATGAAGAGGAGAAAATATGACTTCTTCATGTCTGTTATAGCACTCTACAGTATTATAAGCTCCACTGCAGAGCCACATTTGAGACATGACTGGGATGGGACTAATACAGTAGGATTGTGCTAAGCTGTTTCTGGGATATTCTATTGCTTCTTAGCTTAAACCAGCTCCAGTGTTCCTATCATCTTTTGAGCTTCAGCTTTCATGGAAACTGAAGGTAAAAGCTCAGAAGAAAACGTTCTAGAGTATACCACCTTCTCCTATCTGTTCTCTCCTCTAAAGCATGGTTCATATGGCAGGGGATGATCTTAGAATATAAACCAGATCATACACTCCCTTTCATAAAACCCTAACTTTTTTTCATAGCCTGAAAGATTCATGATCTGCATGATCTGAACTCCAGCCTAGAAGGAGGTCCACACAGCACTCCAATAGAAAGTTTAAGGTAGAAGATGATTTCAATTTGTAAAATGTTGATGGGTAACAAAAAGATGTCAAGAGGTGCCTGAGCGGCTCAGTCAGTTAAGTGTCTGCCATCTGCTCAGGTCATGATCCCAAGGTCCTGGGATTGAGCTCCTTAAAGGGCTCATTGGAGAGCCTGTTTCTTTCTCTCCTGCTGCTGCTGCTTCTCCTGCTTGTGTGCACTCTCTCTCTGTCAAATAAATAAACAAGATATTTTTAAAAATTGTCAAGATTAGATTTACTGACTGTTCATAAAATAGTCACTGTCAGAAAGTAAAATAAACCAATGAGACCAATGAGATAGAGGCAGGGGTGCCTGGCTGGTTTGGTTGAACATCCAACTCTTGATTTCAGCTCAGGTCTTGATCTCCTGAGTTCAAGCCCTTGTGTTGGGCTCCACAGTGGGCATGGAGCCTACTCTAAAAAAAAAAAAAATCTGTCACTTGTCTGCATGCAAACAAAACCTGCCTCCTCCCTGCTCTTCTAAGATTAACCCCTCATCATTAGCATGAAGATTAAAACATTGTTTTACTTTAAGTGATTAAAATCAAACCTGTATCATCAAGTTAAAAAAAAAAGGTCATCTGAATTGAGGGGGGGTACTAGGGAGGGAATAGATGAGGGACCTTGGCCACTGGTCAGTAGAAAAGCTATAATTTAAAAAAGCACCACCATTTAATAGCCTCCTTTTTTTTTTTTTAAACCACCCTGGCAGCTTTCATATTGCTACCTCCAAAGTCTTTTCATTATGGTATTAACAATTATAATTAATAACTATAATTGAGTGTATTACTGGTACCTTTAAAAAAATGTGGCACTTTGGTAGAATATGCTCAGGGGAAGGAAATACTTCCTTTTCTCGCCCACGTTATTTTAGTCTGGTTCCTTTTTGTTTCTCTACCTCATCTATTTTTTTCAGGTACTTTAATTTACCAAGCTCTTACCAGAAATCAAGCTGTTTCTGGCCCCAAGACCTTCACAGTAGCTATTCCTTTCACCTGGAAGGTCTTCCTCCCTCTATTTGGCTGACCAACTTTTATTAATCCTTTAGAACTCAGTGTAATTCAGTTTTCATCAACAAGAACTTCCCATGAGTGATTGAATGAATGAAACATACAAAGAAGAACAATGCAGAATGGTAGCCCTCAAAGAACATGTAATACTGTGAGGGTGATATGTTCTGAATACATGAAAATTTTGTGATACAAGACAGCCAGTAAGTTAAGAGACTTGAGTGCTTAGAAGAGGCAGTGACTGTTTTTAAATAAGGTTTTATTACAGATGTTACAAATTAGGACAGGTTTTGAAGAGAACTTGAAGAATGATAATATTTGTGTAGGTATGGAGGAGGGGCACAAAAAATGGAAGAGTTTTTGTATTTGGGAGAAGTAACTATAGGAGTTGGACTGGAGTGGGGAGACTGATTGGGGAAGGGTAATCCTCAATTTTAGAGGCAGAAGAGACCTTATATTCAGATTCAGCTGACTTCCAAGTGAATGTCTACCATGCGTCAAAGCATGTTAATTATGATTTACTGAATTTATATTGACTCCAACTATATGAAAACCTTATTACTTATCTGTGTATTATAGATAAGGAAACAGATTCATAGAGGTTAAGTAACTTGCCCAAGATCACATAATTAACAAGCAGCAGGAACTGGTATTTTAACACCCTATCACCTTACTCAGAGTCCAATATTCTTTCTACTTTCCTGTGCCATTTCTTACAATCCCAAAATAAGAATCTTTGGTGGAAATAGATTGTAGAGGACCTGAATGTGAAATCTGAGCTTTGTTTTTTAGCCCATAGTACCTATTAAAGATAGTTTGATTGAAGGAATTACATGATGAAAATAGTGTTTTCAGAAGATTATTCTGGTGGTCATGTGCAGAATAGGTGAGAAGTGGTTGACAGACTAGTAAGAGAGATATTGCAGTAGTCAAAGCATTAAATCGCCCTGAATGGAAATGAAAACATGGGAAGCAAGTTATGAATATTAGGAAGAATATCAAAGAAGAAAGAATTAACAGTACTTGGTGAGGATTAAATGTAATGGGCAGGAAAGATAAGCCAAGAGTGATTCCCAGGCTTTAAGTCATCTAGGAAAATGGTTTACCTCTATTAAGCAAGAAAGGGAAACCAGTTGATTTTGAGGCAAGTGTAGAGAAAGTGGGGTTATTCATATGATGCTAGCAGGACTGTAATTGGAGATGTTCTGCAGGCATCTTAAGAAGATGTGACTGGAACTTGAGAGAGAAGTCAGAGCTTGAAAGGTTTAATTAACAGTTGACTAATAAATGGGATAAATGTCATATAGGTGGATACAATCTCTAGGAGTAGAGGGTTTTAATAGAGACAAGAACAGAGGCCTAGAGACAGATCCTTGGGGAATACCAACATCTAGAAGGTAGGGAGAGGGACGTGGTACCCAAAATCTAGACAGTATAGTGATTAGAGGGAGGGAGAACTAGACTAGAGGAATACTGAGGAGGAGAAGGAACACTTGAGGAGGAGAAGGAAGGTGCATTAAGAAATAAAGTGTAATTAGTAATATGGCAGTGTCAGATGCCTGATACTTGGAGATAATATGGTGTTCATGTTATTATTTAAATAATCAAACTATTAGTTGAGAAAAGGGACAAATGAAAGTAATGCCAAAGAATATTAATCTGATTACAATTTCAATAAACTCAGTCATATATAATATGTAACAGCTATTTCCCCCCCAAAGAGCTTACATCTCTTTACAGAAAACTTTAAATAGGAATTACGTATATTACACATTTGGGAAGGAAAATATAAAATAAAGCACACAATTGGGATGGGGTGGGTAGTTCAGAGAAGAGTAAAATAAAAATTCAGGAAGGTGATGGTGACAGGTCTCTGGACGGGCACTTGGGTGGGAAAAACTTTTGTATTTTGTGGATTTATTGAGCCATATCAGTGTTCCTCATTTAATAATAGATATGCTCTTATTAGCTTGTGTGAATATTCACCTATGTTTCCCATTGACTTACATTAGAATGTGAAATATTTTATTTCCATCTGGTGTTGTATCTAGATAATAAAGCCTGCTGTTCCTAATGAGGTTTCTTTTTTTTTTAATTTAAAGATTTTATTTATTTGACAGACAGAGCTCACAAGTAGGCAGAGAGGCAGGCAGAGAGAGAGAGGAGGGAGCAGGCTCCCTGCTCCCTGGGATCATGACCTGAGCTGAGGGCAGAGGCTTAACCCACTGAGCCACCCAGGTGCCCCCCTAATGAGGTTTCTTTACTAGGTCATTAACTTTATCTTGACCTTTGGTTCCTAGTCTATAAAGGCATTTCTGAAACCTTTTTCCAGCCTACAGTCTATAGTTCTGTGACTGATCCTTAATTGAAAACTGCCATCATTACTGTTCTCCATCTAAAGAAACATGTTAACATATCTTTTTAAAAACTTCTTATGGGGCACCTGGATGGCTCAGTGGGTTAAAGCCGCTGCCTTCGGCTCAGGTAATGATCCCAGGGTCGTGGGATCGAGCCCCGCATCGGGCTCTCTGCTCTGCGGACAGCCTGCTTCCTCCTCTCTCTCTGCCTCTCTGCCTACTTGTGATTTCTGTCTATCAAATAAATAAATAAAATCTTTAAAAAAAAACTTATGTTTCCTTTTAAGTCATGGAATGCCTCTACTGGGCAAAAAGGCTACCAGGGTCATTTATATCCATACTTCTGTATTTCTTGATGTTTCTACATTTCTAGTCATTCATGTTGCTGGTACATAGAAACCAAGTACAAAACAAGGTGGCCCAAGAGTGAATGTGAAGATGAGTAAGATGAAAGACAGGGACACCATTTGAAACACAAATGCATTCTCAGTGCTGAAAACAAACCAACCAGCAAAGAAAAGGGACTAGAAGAAAACACTCTACAATGTTAATAGTAGTTCTCTGCAGATGTGGAAATTGTGGGTTTTTTTTTCTATTTTTTTGGACCTCTTTGCCTTTGCCTTTTGTATCATCTAAATCATCTACAATTAGCTTATTTAACTTTTATAATCAAAAATTATAGAAGTGTCTTGTTAGTTTTTTTATGCATATCCCAAAGGGTTTTAGCATGATGGAAGTTTAGTAAGTCTCTCTTGATTGTTTATTGATTGATCTTTAATGAAAGTAATGAGAGTCGTGTGCTGTAGAGAAATCTTATGCTTTGTTGGTCCTGAGGATACTTAAAGTGACTACCAGTATTCTACAGCTGGAACTGATGTGAATTAGGTTCCCAATTCAACAAACATTCACACAGAATTACCCTCTGTATAATATAGAGGGGATCTATAAAAATGGGCAGGATTTCCAGGAGCAAACTCCATTTGGGGAAAATGAGAAATTTATATAGCTAACTATAATCCAAAGAAGATAAATTCATGCTTTTTAAAAAAATTCATGCTTTATTACAGGTACAAACAGAGCTGTGGGACTACAGATTGGGGGAGTAGAGGATACATTTTTAAACATCCTCTTTTGCAATTACATGGTAAATAGTATCTCCCAAATTTAATCATTTTCAATCCACCTTCATAATTTGCCCCTTATCAGCCTATCAGTTTTATAGTTGATTCATCTTTTTTAACTTTAATAATTCAAATAATTGAATTAAGAAAGTAAATTTTATCTTACTACTATAAATGGAAAACTAGTTCCCTTGCCATAAAAAGAGTAACTAAAAATAAAGATAGTATAAACAAAACAAAATAATGTTATTAAATTCTGTGTAGGTATGTTGGGTGTTCCTTGGCACTGAGACTGAGTCCTTATAAAAAGAAAGCTTAGCAAGTGTTGGAGACATGCTAATGACATTATAGCAGGGCTCTAGGACTTGCTTCTTAATAAATCAGAAAATCAGAAAAAGAATTGAAAATGGAATGACTTTCTTACCATGTAATCCAATACTATTTAATGACTTCTCTTACCACTTGTGGTATTGGTCTCACTTCTTTGGAAGTACTTTGGTGAATCAAGTCCAGCTTTTAGGTCTGACGGATATGATCTTAGCAGAAAAGAAGCAGATTTCATAGAGGAAGTGGTGTCTGAGATTTCTGATTGGTAGAATCTGAGACCAGGATATTCCTATGGAAAAATAGTACACAGAAGCATACTGGTTTATAATGGTGGCAGTAGAAAGAGGAGGAACACTGGCTTCTATTTTAAAGCCCTATTTTTCTGCCCCCTGAACTCTTTTAGGATTTAGAAGTAAGGATGAGCTTAATGGAAGTTTTCCTGTGTTTCTAAGGTCTTCTTAGTTGTCTCCATCTATGTGAAGGCCTCCATCCCCCAGTCCTCTGTGAGCTGGCTTTAGAGTATAAATGCCTCTGCAGATATGAATAATAGATGCTTTTTTTGAATGCAGATGGCATTTATATACTGAAAATGGACTACCCTATAAGGTTTGCTTGAGTTTATCAGCTTTGGGAATACAACTTTTCAAATGCAGATCATCGAACACATTAGAATCATTTCATGGAACATCTTGGACACCAGCAGTACTCTGATGCTTTGAAATCCAAGATAAATGCTGTCAGTCAAGCCAGAAAGTGATAATTCTTCATGGGCTAAACCTTTGAAGAGATATGGGTGTTGGACTTGGCAGCACACCAGCAGCCCCTGGAACTCCTTTCCCACTGGCTGTTTTTTTCAGAGATAATTTTGACAAGAGATTGGAGAGAATCCCTCTCAGTTCTCTGGGGAATGTGAAATATACTAGATTTATAAGATTTATCTTGTTTGCCTTAGAAGAGCCCAACTTTAAGACTGGTATGAATTGTAATTTGTAGTGGAATGCAAAGCAATAATGAAAGGACTCCCTTGGAAAGTGTGAATTCACATTTTGGGCTGATGTTCAGAAGGCATGATCAATATCCTAGTTATCTTTCTCCTAGGATAAAGGTAATAGATGTATTGGCTGCCATATTTTTAGTGCCTTTTCTTCTTGCTATATGCTAGACACTGTGATTTTCACATCACACACATTATCTTCAATCTTCACATCAAAAGTAAACATTTGTCTCACTTTCCCATGGAGAAATTGAGGTTCTTATGGATCTAGCCAAGGTCACATAGCCAGGAGTGGTGCGAGCCAGTACCTCCTAACTCTGCAAGTCTGTGTCTTTAAATTTCATTCTTAAATATGACATTATACTCCAGGTGAACTGTGATAAGAATATAATCCATAGAAATATTATAAACTTTCAATACTAACGTAGCTTAATTTTATATTTTTCCTCTCTCCTCTTTCCTAAGGCCTGTGGCATATGAGCATCACAAAAGCATAAGAAGATGGTAGAGCATGGGTTTAGAGTCAGAGAGATCTGGTTTGAGTCCAGCCCCATCACATATTAGTTCTAAGATTTGGCAAAATATTTAATCTCTCTGTGCTCTGTTTCTTTAACTATAAATACGAGTAATAAGAGCACCTGTCTCTTGACATTGTTATTTTAAATGAAATAAGGTAATTTAAGTGTTTAGCACATTGCCTAGAATGTAGTAAATGCTCAATAGTAGAGAGCACGAATAAT
>RCUC01133517.1:0-24451 GCA_003697995.1 Taxidea taxus jeffersonii | reverse complement strand
GTGGTAGTGAGTGAGGCAGCAGAGATGTTTGTGGGACTGCACTCCTGTGGGTGAGGCAGGCAACATACACATTAGAAGATCATACAGTGTGGTAAGTGATGACAAAGTAGAAAGTAAAGCAAAGAAGAGATAGGAAGTATGAGGGGTGGTTCGATTTTTAGGCAGAGTGGTCAAGGGAGGTCTCACTGGGAAGATAACAGTTGAGTAATGACCTGAGTAATGAGATGAGAGAAGGAGCCATGTGAACATCTGGAACAAGAGCATTCCAAGCAGAGGGAACAGCCCATGCAAAGGTCCTGAGGCAGGGCTGTGTCTGGCACATTGGAAACCTGGTATGGATTCCTAATTTGGCCACTCACCAGCTGTGAATGTGGGCACCTGGCTTCGCCTCTCAGAGTCTCAGTTCCCTTGGGAATCCCAGTCTCACAGGCCTGTGGTGTGGGTCCTGTGAGGTTACACATACAGGCAGCGCCCGGCCTGGCGCTCAGGAAGAGCCCAGTGAGGTTAGTTGGCAGGGGGTCTCTGACTCCTGTTCCCTTGTCATATTCCTGGCAGCCCTGTGAATTTCAGCCCACCGTGAGGTTCACAGCCACAAGCCCTTTTTCTGCCCCCGTATCTATGCAGGCCACACACAGATTCAGCCTTGAGCCTAACTCCTTGCAGAGCTGCCCTACTGGGCACTCAGGCCCGAGGGCCTCCTTCTTTGGAGTTAAAGGGAAGGCAGCAGCCAGTGAGGTTCGCCTTGCCTCTTCCTGGGGCCTCTTTTTCGAGCCCTCCCTGTGGCAGAGGCAGGGCGGACAGTCACACAGTCCGCAGTAATAGCAAACGTTCTCAGCACGTCGTCTTGCCGTCCGCTGTCCTGAGCGTTGCATACGCATGGAGCCTTCAGATCCTCTCAAAAGTCTCATGATGTGGATCCCGTTGTTCCCATTGTGCAGATGAGGATGGGAGGTTGAGACCCAGGGAGGTAATCATTTGTCAGGGTCACCAGCGGCAGAGCCTGGATGTGGACCCAGGCTGCCCGGGGCTAGAGCCCACGCTCTTCACCACTTGGCACCCTGCCTGTTGGGTCAGGTTTGAATTCTGGCTCTGGGAACGGACAGCCCTGGGTTCGGTCCAGCTCTGCCACTCACTGACCATGTGACCTTGGACAGATGGCTTTGCCTCTGGGCTTCTCCGTTTCGTCGTCTGTAAATAGGCTTTGTGCTTTTGGTGCCCCGTCTCCTGGAGCAGCAGAAGGTTCTCTCCCACTGACACATGAGGCTGCAGGACATTGGGTGCCCTGGCTGTCGCCTTCCCCTAGGAGGTCCAGGGGCCATGCTGGGGAGTCAGGGTTGAGCTCATGGGCAGAGTTCTGTCCTTGTGTCTACATGCACAGATCTCAGGCTCCTGTAAACCAAGGTGTGGGGTCCAGAGTGAAGGGCTCAGGCTGTTCTCTAAGCCAGCAGGCCGGCCCACCCCAGATGGCCATCCCCGGCCGCCAAGCAGACAGTCAGGTGGACCCCCATCTCCCAGCAGATGGAATGTGAGCATTGGCAGCCCTGAGCTTCCCACCAGGGCAGTAACAGACTGGGAGCTGGGCTTTGGCACCACGCACCTGAACGTCAGGCCCCCTCCCAACCCAGACAGGACAAGCCCCAGCCCAGGGCTGCCCTGTCCTGAGCCCCTTGCTGGCCTCTCTCTCCCAGGACACAGGGAACCCTAGTCAGCCAGGGGCAGTCTAGCCTCCTGACCCAGTAGGTTCCGCCTTAGCCCAGCAAACACGAGTTTTTGACAGGCTTCAGTTTTGTTAGGGTTAGAGATTTGGATTTGTCTTTTCTTTCTGATTTAAAAAGTAACAGTGACTTGTTAAGAATTTTAAGTACATAAGTGTGCAAAATAGAAAAGGGAGAATCTCCTCTATTAAGTGAAAAAAGCAAGGAGCAGCAGTGACCTCATTTGTGTTCAGTAGGTAGCTCTGATTGTGTGTGTATATAGAAATAATCTCCAAAGCATATTGTTAAATGGGGAGAAAAGCCAACTGTATCTTCTGTTAAAGGTTAAATTTAAATTCTTAACTCTGCATATGGTTTTGTACAAACACATTTGACATGTGTGTATACATAATAATGGCTAACACGTATTGAGCACTCACTGTATGCCAGACCCAATGCTAGCACAGCACATGGACTGTCTTACTGAATCTTTACAACCCTTGGAGGTAGGTGCTGTTATCCCCATTTTATAGATGAGGGAACAGGCACAGAGAAGTTAAGCAACTTGCCCAGGGTCACACAGCCAGGGAAAGGGTAGAGTCAGAATTTGAACCCAATCAGACAGACTCCTCAGTGACCTCCAGGAAACATTCCTGACGGGTACGCCCACTGCCCAGCAGAGAAGGGGCTGCGTCTGAGTCAGGAGCCAACATTGAACAACCTGTGCAAACCTCCCAGCTTACATGGCCTCGAGACCTCCTTACAGCTCACTTGACCAGTGATCCTCTGTGAGATGATGACAGGTGTCATTGAGAGTGAGATCACGCAGGGCCTTGCAGGCTGGGCAGGGTGTATAGATTTTATTTGGAGAAAGATGAAAAGCCACTAGCCCGTTCTGTGCAGAGGAGAGGTGTGGTCTCAAGCTGCTGTAGCAGAATGGACGGTGGGGGGTGGGGGCTGAGGAGGGAGACCAGGAGGAGGGCTATTATCATAGGCCAGGTAGGTGATGACAGTGGACAGGACCAGGTGGAGGCTAGAGATGGCTGGCCACTCATTGTATCCTGCCGGTGCCCTACTTACTATCCCCAGCAGAGAAGGAAAGGATGGGAGCTTTTTTCAAGTCTTGGCTTATGTTCGAGTCCTCAGAGCCAGAATGTGACTGGAGGCCACCTGTGTCTAGTGTGGGAGAAAGAATGAGGTGCAGGACCAGGCTTTTCCTTGGGCCCAGCAGAGGGCGCTGCGGGCCAGTGTCAGCAGGATACAAAAAACAGTGATCCTGTTGGTGCATTCATTGAAACCTAAATCCCAGAGCCGCCCAGACCAGCAGTGCTTTGCCCTCATTGTCATCATTGCTTTTCATGATCCTAGTTCAAGATCATGATAAGAGAGCCTTGTTTATTAATTACTGGGGCCAGAACTGGGAACTCCCAAACATGAGATCATTCCATTCCTTCCATGTATGCCTGTTGCCCAGCTCCTGTTTGGAAAGGGTAGGCTGTATGCTTAGAGGTGACGTCATGACACATTGTTTTTGCTGCCTCCTGTGTCCACATGTTCACTTAGGGCCAACATGTTTTTCCAGTCACCACTGATCCTCCTTAGTCTTTAAACCATAGCCTCAAGTGTGTTATAAGTGCTTGTAGCAATCGCCTCAGGGAGGCTGTTTTTCCTGGTAGAACCCCCGTTGTGCTGTCCTGGGGGGCTGGAGCTTCAGGGCCTGGCCCTGCCCTTGGTGTCACCTGATGGCCAGCTCACGTTGTGGACAGAAGCCAGAGCTGGTGCAATGGGGACACAAAGCAGCCAGGGCTCTCAGGGCCAGCAGGGCGTAAATTGGTACAACCACTTGGAAAACTTGAGAAAATTAAAGATGATGAGCCCGGTGACTCAGCAGTTCCTCTCCTAGGTATAAACCCAAAAGAAAATGTGTCCGTATGGAATACAAGGTGCTTCTGTGTGTGCTTCTCACAGCACGTTCACAGTTGTCCAACACTGGAAGCAGTTTCTGGGCTCAGCAGTAGAACTGATCCGTTGTGACAGAACATCCGCTTCTCACAGCAGCGTGGTCGAATCCCATATCCATAGTGTTGAGAGAAGTAAGCCAGATAGAAAAGAGTACAAACTGCTTGAAGTTCAAAAACAGGCAGAAATAAATTGTGGAGTTAGAAATCAGGGTAGGGTTGCCTTTGGGGAGGAGAGGAAGGGGTTTGGGGGACCTGGAAATATTTATCTTTTTGATTTGTGGTAATTACCTAAGTGTTCACTCGGTGATAATTCCTTTAGCTATGCTTACATATGTTGTGTACTTTTCTGTACGTGAATTATACTTCACAGTAAAAAAAAAAAATTTAAAAACCTTCAAAGAAAAAAGTCGAGTTTTGGAAAAGTCAGGGGTCCGTTGGAATCCTGGTTCTGTCACTTAATTATGGTGGCCTTAGAGAAAGCACATAACCTCTCAGTGCTTCAGTTTTTTTTTTTCTACGATTTTATTTATGTATCTATTGAGAGAGAGAGCAGGCACATGTGTGCACATGGGTGGGGCAGAAGGAGAGAATCTCCAGCAGACTCCCTGCTAAGCATGGAGCCCAACGAAGGACTCGAACCCGCAACCGAGAGATCATGACCCAAGCTGAAATCAAGAGTCAGATGCTCAACCAAACCAACTGAGCTACCCACGTGCCCCAGAACTTCAGTTTTCTTAGCTGTAAAATGGAGATGACCAAACCTCCCCTGAACAGACCTATACATTTAATTAGATAATTACTCTTGTATCTGGAATATAGCAAAGTCAACTCTATCTTCACAAATATGACTTTGTTAAAAAGTCTGTCAGAAACCGCTTTGTCTGTAAACCTGAAAACATGACTAACTGTAGCTAAAACAAATAGAGGGATTTTTTAAAAGATTTTATTTATTTATTTGGCAGACAGAGATCACAAGTAGGCAGAGAGGCAGGCAGAGAGAGAGGAGGAAGCAAGCTCCCTGCTGAGCAGAGAGCCCAATGCGGGGCTCGATCTCAGGACACGGATCATGACCTGAGCCGAAGGCAGAGGTTTTAACCCACTGAGCCACCCAGGCGCTCCAAATAGAGGGATGTTTTAATTTTCTAATGAGAAATCTGGAGGTAGGCATCTGGAGAAATTAAATTCTCCGTGGTTTTCTTGTCTCTTTCCTCATGATCACAGCATGGCTGCCACAGCTCCAAACATCTTATCCTCACACCAATGTCCTTAACAAGAAGAAACGGGCAGGTGGAAAGGCTTTCCTTTAACTAAGGGAAGCATATGTGTCCAGACGTCTTTCGCAAGCTGAATTCCCCTCACATTTCATTACCTGGAGCTAGTCATGTGGCCAGCTATAGGAAAAACGTAGAAAGCACCATCTGGGAAAGGGGAATGAGATGGCAGTGATTGGCTTGACTCAGGGTTTTCAATCCTGGCTACACATCAGAATCACCTGAGTGACACTGAAAAGATTATGTCGGGGGGGGGGGCATAAATATACACCTATATAAATCTGAGAACATGCATGCACACATACACACATCCCGGGGCCCCACCGAAGAGCAGCCACATTATTACTGTGATATGTTTACATACATTGTAACGAAGGCAGAGTGTTCATTGCTCACCTTATGGAGCCTTTTTATTCATTATACATTTAAATGATGTCTCCCCACTTAAATGCAAGTTGGGTATGGGGGTAGGGTTTTTGTTTCGTTCACTGCATCCCAAACAGGGCTGTACTACAAGGGCACTCAGTTGGTATTTGTTGAACGGACAAAGATGTGCCCCATCCATTGTTTCAAAAATCTCATCAGCTTAGCCCTCCAGGCACCCTTCCGGGCTGTGATGCCATCACTGTACTCATTTCGTCACTCACAAAAAAGGGAAGCTGAGGCCTAGAGATTTGAAGGCACTTGTTCAAGATCACATAGGGAGGAGGCAGCAAGTTCAAGTCCTGGTCCAAACCCAGGGCTGGCCCTGGGGCCCAAACTTTGGACCATCACACACGTTGCTCTGAGAACAGGACTCTATTCCCTTCTTGGGTCCAGAGAGCCTCCTAACCTTCCCTTCTTTCCCTCAAACAGCTCATCACCTTGCGGGGCTCTATCCTGGAGGACGCCACCCCGACCACCACAAAGCACGGGACAGGGCGGGGCCTCCCCCTGAAGGACGCCCTGGAGTATGTCATCCCGGAGCTCAACATCCACTGCCTGCGACTGGCTCTCAACACTCCCAAGGTGACCGAGCAGCTGCTGAAGCTCGACGAGCAAGGGGTGAGCTGGGGGCCAGCACGGGGGGCCACTGCAACCCCATCCTGGTACCTCTTTCTGTCCTTGTCTTTTTTTTTTTTTTTTTTTTTTTTTTTTTCAGAATAGCAACCCACCTAAGCTAGTTTAAGGAAAAGGGGGGATCTATTATCAAATTCCAAGGGTGCCAAGAGCAGGGATGTGATGGAGTCTCAGGAGAAAACTGGTCTGGAGATGAGACAGCCACTGGGGTGTGTGTGTGTTCCCTCCCCCTGTCTGCACCCGGGCTCCCTCTGCTTCTCTATGTTCCCACAACTCCCAGAGTGACTGTGAGGATGACAGCTATCTGCAGACCCCAGCTGGCTCGCTCTCAGTCCCAGGAGGGTGTCTGACTGGCCCACGCTTGGGTCAGGTGTCTATCCAGATTCTAGTCACCAGTGACCACGGGAATGAGCGAGGCGCAGAACAAACGTGGTGATTGGAGGCCCACCTCCTAAAAACAGTGTTTACTGAGCCCCAAGCCCTCAAAAATTTCCTTCTGCAGACATCTTAGCCAGTTCCAGGCCACCTTCTATAGCTTGCCAAGGCCACAGTCCCTTACTCTTGAAAGAGTGGCATGGCACTGTGTCGAGAGAACAGGAGCCAACCATACGGGCACCCTGTCGTGCCTCTGTGGAATAGGAAGGAGGGAGAGGGACAGTGGGGATGTGCCCCCCCACACACACATCCTTTCTCCTTCCTCTTTCGCTGCGCCGCTCGATGGCTGTGGGACCCCAGCAGCCCCCTGGGCACTGTGCCTTAGGAAGCCCCTCTGTTCCATCCCCTTGATGTCTCTGCTGGGCCCGCCTCACAGAGCTGCTCTCGCCTCTGCAGCTGTGCCGGAAGCACAAAGTGGGCATCCTCTACTGCAAGGCTGGCCAGAGCTCAGAGGAGGAGATGTACAACAATGAGGATGCCGGCCCCGCCTTCGAGGAGTTCCTCTCCCTGATCGGGGAGAAGGTCTGCCTGAAGGGCTTCACCAAGTACGCCGCCCAGCTGGATGTCAAGAGTAAGTGGTGCAGTGGCCTCATGTAGGGGGAGGGGCGCTGCAGTTAAATCATGGGGGGCCACCAGTGCACCTCCACCCCGGGGGCAAAAGTCACAGGGCCTGGTGGTACCTGGATAGGGATACAGGACAGTGGGAGCTCTCAGCCTCCACTGACGGGGACGCGGATGGTGCAACCCCTTTGGAGACCAGGAGGGTGTCGACTAGTGAAGTTGGCAGATGCATCTGCTCTGGGAGTCAGCAGTCGCGCTCCCAGAAGCATCCTGTGCGAACTCACGCACACGTGCGCTGGGAGCTGTCCCAAGGCTTCGTGACTGCCGGTGCCCGACGGTGCCCAGCACGCATGCACGGAATCGTGGTGTTGCGTGCACAGTGCTGTGTGACAGTGACAGCGATGACAAGAGCCGCAGGCAGCCAGTCCTCTCTCCAGGGAGCCATGACACGAGTTCACTTTGCTCTTCCACCCCCCAAACTGCCACAGAACACGTCCATCCTATTTGCCACACGTACACATATTACGTGCATATATGCACACATATGTACGGAAATGCTACAACGAATATACTGGATCTTAAACCTGCTTTAAGTAGATGGCCACCGATGCTCCATGAGCCTTCTGGTTTTCCGCCCTCTCCCTGGAGGCAGCCGCTACCCTGAACGTGGCCATGGCCATGTCCTTCACTGCCTTGCTTTTCTTTAGAGTTTTACTGTGTGAGAACAATCCCCTCAGACAAAATACTGTCAAATGTGCTTTAAAAATGCCAGTTGTGTAGAAGCCATCGCTCAGTGCCCACTCCTGTGAGGCCACTGTCTGTGCTCACTGTCAAGCAAGTGGCCCTTGAGCATTAGGCCTGTGGGCTTCTTGCTCATTCCTTCAGGGGACTTGTTATCCCCCCTCTCAGACAGATGCCTGCTCCTGAGGCTCAGCGTCCTGCCCAAAATGGCAGCCATCATGTTGCCATGAGGATCGGGGGCCACCTGCTGCCACATTGCTTCTGTGGGAAGTGGATTTTCTCAGAGGACCCCAGGGAGCACAGTGCTTCTGCCCAGTGGCCCTAGCTACTGGATAGGGATGCCCCCAGCTTGCAGCCACCTGAAGGTCAGTTGGCTCCAGGCCTGGCTCTGGCACCAGCCAGCAGTGGCTTCAGTGCCCTCACCTGTCCCAGCTTCTCCCCAGAATGTAAGGCTGCACGATCAGGGACTCTGCAGGCTGTTCTGCCACTGCCTCTGCAGCCCCTTTGTTGAATAAAGCTTGGTGGTCCTGAATGCCCAAAAGGGCCAACGAGTGGGCTTCCTGAGGTGAATGGGACACCCTGGAGTTCCCTGCAGCATGGTTCATGGGTTCGCTCCTGCATTCAACAGAAACCTCCCAGCCTTCCTTCTTGGGCAGGAAGGAGGCATTCAAGATGAGAGGAGCATGCACGGGGAACTTGATCTTAGGTCCAGGTGGGGAAGGGCCCCCGGACAACATGGCCTGTGGCCTGAGAGGGGTGAGGCGGAATAAAAGAGGCAGAGAGGGAGCAAGAAAAGCATTCCAGGAGAAAGGAGCACACATGCAAAAGACCTGAGGTTTAAAGGCAGTTGTCCAGGGAATTAATGTGGAGGATGGAGTGAGGAAGGCAGGTAGGACTCACCCTGCAGGACCTTTAGGACTCAAGTTCAGGGATTTGGGTCTGTTTCCTATGAGGAATGTGAAACCCACAAGAGCAGCGCCGAGTACAATTAAGAAAAGACCATAGCGTCAGACAGTGTGAGTTCGAGTCCAGACTCCACTGCACCTTGCAAGTCCCTCCCTCCCTGTGCCTCAGTTTGCCCCTCAGAAACATGGAGCCAATAATCAGCTGTGCTCCCTGGTCACAGTGCCCTCTCATTGGGGGCATCCATTTTCCTGACTCGCAAGATTATCATTCATAGTCTTGCTACCTGTATATGCATCTCTAACTACAATTTGTTTGGCATGGTTTTGAACATAATGTGAATGGAGTCCTTTAGGATGTGCTGCTTTTGTGTCTGGCATCTTTCATTCGACACTATATATGTGCGATTCACCCCAGTGGTGACTATGGCTACGTTCAAGGCTCTGTATTTTCCCACCGCATCATTATGCCAGTCTGTTTATTCATCTTTTTTTTTTTTAAGATTTTATTTACTTATTTAACAGAGAGAGAGATCCCAAGTAGGCAGAAAAGCAGGCAGAGAGAGAAAGGGAAGCAGGCTCCCCGCTGAGCAGAGAGCCCGATGTGGGGCTCGATCCCAGGACCCTGAGATCATGACCCCAGCCCTAGGCAGAGGCTTTAACCCACTGAGCCACCCAGGCGCCCCTATTCATCTTTTTGACCGACATTTGAAGGTGCTTATTACCCATATCCCAGGGCACATGTATGCAATTTCTCTCAGTTACAACCCAAGAGACAAAGTGCTGGGTCATCAGTTAAGCTGATCTTCAGGCTTAATTACTGGATATTACTAAGAAGTTTTCCAAAGTGGTTGTACCAATTTGCACGCCTGACCAGTGACAGAGAGGGATCCAGTGGCTCTCCGTCCCCGCCAGCCCTTACTACGGTCAGACTTTGAAATTTTTACCAGTGTGCCGGGTATGTAACAGAAGGTTTCCTTTTTACCTAAATTTATTGAATTTTAAAGAGTGGAGTTAAGTGCAAACATCAAGCTGAAAACTAACGCAGATGGCCTGTGGGATGTGGCACAAACCCAGAGGTTTGGGAAATGTGGTGCTAACTGGTGTTTCTGTTGCAGCTGACTCCACGGGCACCCACTCCCTCTACACGACATACCAGGACTACGAGATCATGTTCCACGTCTCCACCCTGCTCCCTTACACCCCCAACAACAGGCAGCAGGTCAGTGGGGCCCAGGGCAGGGGCCCCCACATGATTTCCACTGGATACACAGCTGAACCCCAAGTCACTCTCCCTCTCTGGGGCTGGAAGCTGGCTGCCTGGCGGGCATTGGCTTACCTGCTACCATCCCACACAGCAGGTGGGGGGCCCATGGCCTTGGAGACCCTCCACACCATGGTCATGTCACCTGGGGGTTGGCGGCTAGGCCAGGTATCATTTAATACCAGTGTTTTTCTAGCTGTTCCTTGGCCACCTTGCTTGCATCTAGAAACTCAACTCAGCAGTCTCTTGCATCATCAGGGGTGCTGTGAAAAACAAGATTGTATCAGTCAACATTGTTTTAACCAGAAGTAACAGAAATGCAAACCAAACTGCCATAAGCAGAAAATGAGTCTAACTGGGTGGTGTAACTCTCAAGTGCCAGGATAGGGTTGGCTTTAGGTATGGCTGGATCCAGGGGCTCAAACAATGTTAGGAATCCTTTTCATTTCTTACCTCTGCTTTTCTTCATTGTGGCCTTATTCACGGGTCTTCCCAAGTCATGGCAAAGATGCCCCCTAGCAGCCCTCTGCTCACATCCCACCAGCAGACCCACTCTGGTGGGAAGAAAGCTGTGCCTCCCTGGTGTCCCAGAGACGTTTCAGGCCTGACTCTTGTTGACCATTCACTTGCCAGTCCCTGGGCCTGGGGCAGGGATGGAACAGGCTGACTGGCCAAGCCTGAAGCATGTGCCCACCCCTTGGGAGGGTGAATGGGGTCAGCTCCACGTGAAATGTTGATAGGGGTCAGGGAGGGGCTTTCCCAGGGGGCATGGACATGGCTGCTAGAAGAAGGAACATACTAGGGTGGGCAAGAGCAGCAAACATCTGCTTCATGAGGCTCCTCTCCTGGACATGCCATGCAGACTCTGTCCTGAGACAACAACTCCCAGTTTCTAAAAAACAGAAGCCCTGCAGACTTGTGGTTTAGGAAATGCCTGTTTTTTCCATTGGTACAGATGACGTTGTAGATTTTACAGAGCAAAGATGGTCAGAGCGGAGTGATCCCATAAGGTTAACCTATAGCATTCTGTTGGAACATTGATCTCAGAGTTAGCCCTGAGTCTGAATTCTTTCTTCCCCACTTCTTAGCTGTGTAATCCTGTCTCTCTGACCTTGGGTTCCTCCCCTATAAAATGGGCAGAATGACGGCACCCATGTCTTGGGAAAGGTCCCCGCACGAGGCAGGGTGTGACACCCAGGAGGGGCACAGGAAGCAGTCCCTCATGCTGGGTATTTGGTAGGTGGGGAAAGCTTGGGTTGCAGAGTCAAGCAGAAGTGGGTTCAAATCTAGGCTCTTCGTCCCCATGACTGTGTGACCGAGGGCAAGTCACTTAACCACTGGTAGCTTCAGTGTTCCCATCAGTAAAGGGGTAGGATGACATCGTGCCTCACAGGGTTGTTGTGATAAGAGGAGCTGGCCACTTGAAGACGCCTCGCCCGGGGCTGGCCCCAGCAGACGGGTACTTGATCTAGCAATGTCCCCGGTTGAAAGCACGCGAAAGGACACGTTAGTGTGAGTGTGAGTCGTGCCGCTCAGAGTAAGTGTCTGGATTCCACATTCTGGGCCACTTCGTGTCGAGCTGCACCAGACGCCCATCTGTGGACCTCACGTTCCCAGTGTGGATCCCTGACCATGACAGTCACACAAAGGCTCAACTAGTGTAAATAGGAACATTGTGATGTCAGCAAATAAGTAAAACACCGTGAACACGTCAATCACCTACAAAGGTTACTAGTCTCTTGGTCAGAGACTGTGAGAAACAGGCGAGAGGACTGGGTTCCCATGGGCCGGTCCGAAGCCACCGCTGCCCCAACCATCCCAACCCAAGTGTCCGGGGCAGGGGCAGTAGCGGCCTGGGATCAGCCCACAGGCGGTGTCCGATCTGCCGCCGGGGGCCATGAGCCAGGCTGTGAGCAAGTGAGCTTCTGCCAGGCCCTTCCGACAGCCAGGAGATGTTTCTTGATCACCGACTGTGCCGGCACTGCTCTGAGCACTAAGCACACAGTAGCTGACCACAGACGAAACAGACCAGTGTTAGTGGGAGGGAATAGACGAGAAACGAAAGGAAGAGGGAAAAACCACCATGTGCTCAGTGTCAGGAACTGTTGAGTGGAGCAGCGGGAGAGTAGAGATGGGGGTTGTCGTGGGGATCCAGCAACCAAGGAAGGCCTCTGTGGGAGGAGGTTTTGCAGCAAAGACCTGAAAGAGGGAGCCCCTGGGGTCCCTACAGGAGGAATGTTCCAGGCAGAGGGAACAGCCAAGGCAGAGGCCTTGAGGAAGAAGTGTTTCTGGCACGTTTGAGGAGCTGCAGGAGGCCAGCGTGGCGAGAACAGTGAACGAGGGGGAGCGTGGGAGGAGATATCAAAGGGCAGGGCAGGTGGCATGGGGCCCCCTGGGCCACGTAGGGACTCTTTTTACCTTGAGTGAGGCTGAGCCACCTGAGAGCTGTGAGCAGGAGAAACATGATCCAACCTGGGTCCATGGTTCCCACTGACTGCCTGTAGGGACCAGACCGGGGAGGGGTGAGAGCGGGAGGTGCCAGGGAGGCCTGCAAGCCAACCTGTGCCACCCTTCTCTCCCCCATTTCCATTTACCAGCTACTGAGGAAGAGGCACATAGGAAACGACATTGTGACGATCATCTTCCAGGAGCCCGGGGCACTGCCCTTCACCCCCAAGAACATCCGCTCACACTTTCAGCACGTCTTCATCATCGTCCGAGCCCACAACCCCTGCACTGATAACGTCTGTTACAGGTACGCACCCCTGCACGGGTTCCCCCCAGCCCTACACACACAGGAAGTTGCAGCAGCTGATCTCCAGCCTCTGGGCAGCCCCCCGGTGGGTGCTGGTGCCACTGTGTGTGCCTCAAGGGAACTCTGTCCTTATGTCCCTGCACCTTCTAGAGAGCCATCCTCCGGCAGAAAGGGGCATGGCATCCCAGTTCTCATCGGTGATTCATATTTGCCTGGCATCTTTTGGTTGCAAGTGACAAGAACTCCTCCTCGAGCTGGTTTAAGACAGAAAGGCCTTTGTCTATGTTGGCTCTCCCAAATGACAAGTTCAAGGATAGCTCGATCTGTTCCCCTTTCCTGTACATTGCTTCGTTTGCTGGCAGCTCTAAGCTTAATCTCCTTCCAGTTGCAAATCCAGCAGAAGGAGGGCTTTGCTTTCCTGGGAGGAGAAGCTCCAGAACTGAGGCTTGCTGACCTGGGTGGGGGGTGAGGAGAGCCCATCACGGAGCGAAACCACCATCTGGGCGGTGGGGAGGGGTTGGTGCGGAGCACAGGAGTGACGGCTGGAAGGAGGCTCAGAAGATGGAAGGATGGGGCAGGGCAGACACACGCACGGACACATGCACCACTCTGGACACAGAGCTGAGGTTTCAGTTCACAGGGCAACAGGCAGCACGGGCCTCAGACCCATTCAGCATCCTCCCCGAGGGCTGGGTCTCACCCCAGGGAGTGGCCAGCAGCCAGAGGCCAAGTGGAAAGTTCTCTGGTTGTGGGGTGAGGATAGAGCTGTAGTCCTTGGAAACCAGCTGACGGATGACCTAGGCCCAAGCCAAGGGCAGCCCGTGTCCCTGGAGCAGCACCACAGACTCTGGGAGGTAGGCTGGGGAACACTCTTCTCCATTTTTTAAAAAATGGTTTGAAATTCAAATGATACAAAAAGTAAAATTAAAAAGTTAAAAAAGTCACAGTCTCCTTCCACCCCGCCCCGCTCCCCCAACCAAGGAACCCTGTTAGCAGTTTCTTGTGCAACTGGATGTTTTATATATATGCGGGCAACTGCTTCTGAGTATTGTCTCTCCCCGTGTTAATACACACAGAGCGTGTTGCACACACTCACCGACCCTTGAGATCTCTGCAAACCAGTACCTAAAGTGCTTTTTTTTTTTTTTAAAGATTTTATTTATTTATTTGTTAGAGAGAGCGAGCACAGGCAGGCAGAGAGGCAGGCAGAGGCAGAGGGAGAAGCAGGCTCCCTGCTGAGCAAGGAGCCTGATGTGGGACTCGATCCCAGGATGCTGGGATCATGACCTGAGCCGAAGGCAGCTGCTTAACCAACTGAGCCACCCAGGCGTCCCTCCTAAAGTGCTTTTTTACTCCTCATGACCACGTAACCTGCCCTCTTGTGGGTGCACAAGACTCTTCCCCCAGCTCTGGGCATTGGGCTTGTTTCCCGTCGCCCACTGTTCCACTCCATCCTGCAGTAATAATCTTACGTATGCTCTCATTGCACATGCGTCCAAGTATACAGCTGGGAAAATCCCTAAGAACAGGGTTACTGGGTCAAAGGGTATGTGCACAGGTGCCCTGGTGGTCCTGGCAGAATCACCAGAATCTGTCTTTTTCCTCTGTTAGTGAGGTGAAAGAGAGGAGGCAGGGGGATTCCACCACTGGGACAGGGAACAGCAGCCACCAGTGCCCCCGCTTCCGGGCTGGGTGAGCGTGCCCTCCCTAGCGCCTCAGGAGCTGGAAGGTAGCCCTGGTGAGGGAAGGTGGACTTGACCCACGCGCACACACCCCCGCAGGAGAAGGCCACCTTCTCCCCGCATTAGGGGCCGGGGCCGGCTTGAGCTGCAGGAGTGGGGGTAGGTTCCCCCACTTCCCAGCTCCAGCTTGGGCTGTCACAGCAACCCACGGCCGACCCCCCACCTCTCCAGGCCAGCCTTTCTGTGGCCTCCAGGTTGCTGGCTTTTCTCTGATCCACAAACCCTGATTCTTTTGTTCTGGTTTTTTGTGTGTTTTTTTTTTTTAAGATTTTATTTATTTATTCGACAGACATCACAAGTAGGCAGAGAGGCAGGCAGAGAGAGAGGAAGGGAAGTAGGCTGTCTGCTGAGCAGAAAGCCCGAAGTGGGGCTCGATCCCAGGACCCTGGGATCATGACCCCAGCGGAAGGCAGAGGCTTTAACCCACTGAGCCACCCAGGCGCCCCTTGTGTTTTTTTTTTTAAGACTAATTTGTTAGAGAAAGAGAGAGTGACCGAGCAAGCACCCCACATGAGCAGGGGGAGGGGCAGCGGAAGAGTGAAGCAGGCTCCCTGCTAAGTGCAGAGCCCATTGCCACTTGATCTCATGACCCTGAGATCGTGACCTGAGCAGAAATCAAGACTGCACCACCCAGGCGCCCCTGAACCCTTCTTGTTTTTTACAGTTTAATTTAAAGTATTTATATTATGTAATATTTTAAAACGTTCTGAGAAGCACAGGAAATAATACAACAGACACGCATGTGCCCACCACCAGATTTAACAGATGTTAACATTTTGCCATATTTGCTTCAGTTCTCTTTATTTTTAAAGAGAAAGAAAATGTTAAAGACACAACCAAAGCTGCCCCCACCCTTTCTCCCCTCGTTCTCCACAGGCAGCTGGTCCCCGGACAGACCACACCCTTGTCCCCTCCCCCCCCACGCTCCCACCACATCCCCAAACACATTCCCATCATGCTGTAAAAAACGACTCCTTGGGGGCACCTGGGTGGCTCAGTGGGTTAAGCCTCTGCCTTCAGCTCAGGTCATGATCTCAGGGTCCTGGGATGGAGCCCTGCAGGCTCTCTGCTCAGCGGGGAGCCTGCTTCCCACCCCCCCCCCCCCCCACCCTCCCTCCCACCTGCCTCTCTCCCTACTTTTATTTTTTTCTTTTTAAAAAAAAAATAATATCTTAAAAAAAAAAAAAAAGACTCCTTGGCATGGCCCTGGCCTCCATTAAAGGTAACCCCTGTCACATCCCCCTCCGTATATCCGTCATGGCATGGGACCTGCCATCTAGTAGGCCCTGAAGAGATTTTTGCTGGCCCAGACAGATTCCTGGCCCAACAGTCATAGGCCCTGTGGAAATAATTGTTGAAGGAATAACTGTGAATATTCTGGAGCTACTTCCTGAGCTACAGTAACCAGGCAGCCTCGTATCACACCATCTCCTGGTTGTGTAGTGAGGTGCCATCCTTTCCAGCTCCCAAATGTGCCATTTCTGAGGGGCACGCTGGTGTCCCTGCAGCCTGGGAGCTGTGAAAACCCAGTCCCACCTGCTGGGATGTAAGGGACCACCTGTTCTGCTTGTCCAGAAACCTTCAGCAGCTTGTAATTTCATGATTCTTCAATAGTGAATCAGAACTGTGGGAAGCACCAGTCTGTCTAAGCAGCCAGGTGCTGACTGGAGAAGTTGCAAAGCTGTTCACATCTGTAAAGTACAGTGTGGACGCATCTTGAATTAGAAAGACTGGCTGAGGCGTCCCATCCCTCCCCCCGGCTGTAGGCGAGGCCTCGCCCACACGGTTTTACACAGAAGAAAACACACCTGGTTTGTGTGGCCTTCAAAGAACCTCACCCCTGGGAAATGCCTTTTTCTGTCA
This sequence comes from Taxidea taxus jeffersonii, assembly GCA_003697995.1. Lineage (NCBI taxonomy): Eukaryota > Metazoa > Chordata > Mammalia > Carnivora > Mustelidae > Taxidea > Taxidea taxus. The sequence goes on along the minus strand of RCUC01133517.1, from coordinate 8,203 downwards.
AACCTACAGAAAATCTCTTGTGCATTGGTAGAAATCTCTTTCTTCTTGGCCTGTTCAAGTTTAAGTTGTTGGGTTTGGGGTTTTTTTTTAAAGGTTTTATTTATTTGAGAAAGAGCGCAAGCAGGGGTAGTGGTAGAGGGAGGAGAAGCAGGTGCCCTGCTGAGCAGAGAACTGGCTGCGGGGCTCGATCCCAGGACCCTGAGATCATGACCCAACCCACTGAGCCACCCAGGTGCCCCCTAAGTCGTTTTAATCAGTGGTAAACACCTGTGCTGGTGCTAGGCCTCAGCTAAGCTCCAGGCGGCACCTGCGATATGGCACTCCCGAACTGGGGGAGGGTTGCTGTACCGTGAACAGTGGAGGTGGTGATCGAGGGATCTGGCCTGACAAGCCTTGGATATGCAGGTGCTCACTCAACGGTCTCCTGCTCTGGTCCCTTCCAGTCCTTTCTTCATGGGGCAGCCGCAGTGATCTTCATGGATCGCAGTCTGGTGGGCACTCATTGCGAGCACTTGTGTCTGTCATGGACCTTGAAGGACAGATGCCCCGCTTGGGTTTTAACTGAGGATGAACAAACAGGCTGCTCGCAGCGGGGCCTAGGTCAAGGGAACCGGTATAGGAGCGTGAGGCATCCAGGGGCCAGCAGCAGCAGGGACGCATTACCCACCCCTTCGGCGAGATGAGGGCACAGAGAATGGGAGAAGTGTGGCTCCAGGAAGAGGGGCCCCCAGACAGGAGCTGCGGCTGTGAGTTGAAGGATCAAAGATGGCAACCACTGCCACCAGCCCAGCAAGAAGGCCCCAAAGAGAAAGCTATCTGCCAGCTTTTCTCTCCTGTCACCTCCTGTCGCTGCTGCTGCTTTCTATCGGCAGAATTCACTGGAAGCCGCAGGGCACGGGAAGCCAGGTGAAGGTGACAAGCCGCAGAAACCCACCTTCCAGGGCACTTGAGAATAGCAGAGACCAGATCTGGGGTGCAGGGAGTGAATAGCGAGTCCAGATGGTCAACGGATGGTGAGCTCTCACGATGAAGATGAAAAGCACTGGGGCGTCTGGATGGCTCAGTTGTTAAGCACCTGCCTTCGTCTCAGGTCATGATCCCAGGGTCCTGGTGTCAAGCACCACGCCTGCCCGATGGGAAGCCTGCTTCTCCTCTCTCACTTCCCCTGCTTGTGTTCCCTCTCTCACTGTGTTGTTCTGTGTCAAAATCTTTAAAACATACGTATATACTTTAAAGGTATAATAATATATATATATATAGTATGTTATGTAATAATCAGTCAAAATTAATATATATTTCATAATATATATATATATATTTATATATTATGAGAACAAAAGATGAAAAGTGCTAACATTCCAACAAGGCCCTGCGAGGCCTGGCTGCCGTCCTGCTCCTCACTTTCTGGGCTCAGACCACCCCAGCCTCATCTTCCCCAGTCAGGCCTTGCACCTGCCGTGCCCACTGCTTGCAGGACCCCACCCCAACCCCGCCCAGCTCTTCCTCTGGCTCCTGCTCAGCCTCAGATCCCAGCATACATAATTATCACTTCCTCAGAGAGGCCCTCCTGGATTCCCCGTGTATATTGGGTCCTTCTGTTGTTTTGTCTGTACCTGATTCACTTTTTTTGTTTTTATAAGTGTGTGTGTTTGTTACACATCTGCTCCCAGATTAAAAGTTCTGGGGGTCAGGGACTACTATACCCCCAGTGCCCAAGAGAGGGCGTCCCAAAAATGCTTGTCTCAAAGAGGCAGGAATGTTATACCGCCCCCCGTGTCACGTGGGGGGCGGGTGAGGGGCTGGGAGTCCTTACACCATGTTCGGGTTTCATGGCATATGTTTTAGTCAGGAATCTCATTATTTAAAAATTATTTTACAGTTGAGGGAGAAGCATTAGGAAATCTCTCCTAACACTGTGCTCACAAGGTGACATCTTTGTGGAGGAGACTACAAAGCTCTTTAAGAAAATCCTAGCAAGCTGACTGCTCACGCATTTACAGGGACTCCTACTGGTTTTAATCATCACGGAAACAGCATAGCTCCAGGAGGCTCCACCGCCCCTTTACACCTCTTCCTGGAGAGTCATGTTCCCCTGCCCTGGGTGGTGACTCTGGGAGGGGCTGTGGTCTCTCTGACTGCCTTTAGAAATCTGCTGCCCCAAAGCCACTGAGTCTCCACTCGATCCGGTCCTTGGAAGGACATGTCGGAAATAGTCATCCAATCTCTAGATTTGACTTACCAGCAAATCTTCTCCCATCTCCGGGCCACTTCCCATGGGGGGGCCTCAGTGGTTGGGGAGCCTGCTTACCTCTCCTCTCTTCCTCCACATTGCACTGTCCCCTGCTGCCAACTGCTGCTTTCTGATCTTTCCAGGACTGGAGCACTGGCAGGAAATGGGAGGCAGGGAAATGTCACTGGACTGTGAGAACAGCTGACTGCAAGTTCCCTGGGCTGGGGGGGTGGGGGGCTCCCGGCCCACCCTCCCTGGCTGGGGGCCAATGATCCCAGGCTCCTCCCAACTGTCAGTCACCTTGGGAGGCGCCTGCTGCTGGCGAGGGTGGGAGGGTGGATGCAGGCATGATGGGGCTCACCGCCAGCTTTCTCCAAAGATGTTCTTCCCCATGGGCTTTCTCTCTGTGGTTTGCGTGGGGAGTGAGGGGGCTCACTGGTTTGGCAGAACACATTTTAGATCGTTTCCTTTTTACTTTCTCACTCAGTGGCTATTTGGCTTTGTCACAGTAGCACCTCAGTCAAAACTGAAGTGAGAAGGGTCTCTTCAAACCTCTCATTACAATGAGTTTTCAAGATAAGCTGTGCAGAGATGATTTACATGTTAAGTAATGTTACACAGGTGTGTGAAGGAAGCAAATCACAGGGTACCCAGGTGGCTCAATTGGTTAAGCATCTGCCTTCGGCCCAGGTCTTGATTCCAGGGTCCTGGGATCGAGCCCCACATTGGGCTCCCTGCTCAGCAGGGAGATGGTTCTCCCTCTGCCCTTCCCCTGCTTGTGCTCTCTCTCTTTCTCTCTCAAATAAATCTTTTTTAAAAATCACATAAATGTCCCACATTAGTCAGGCGTTCCCACAGTAATGCTTAGCAAACCACCCCAAAATTCAGTGGCTCACAGACACTAGCACTTTCTCTCTGGCCAACACATCCACAGGTTGGCTGAGGTCTGGCTGGCCTTGGCTCCGGGTCTGCTTCGGGTGTCCCTCATCCTTCTAGGCCCCTGGGGGCATGTCAGTCTCAAGAGATGGCAGGAGCACAGGAGACAAGCCCGCCTTCCTCCCCACCCACTGCATTTCATGCCTTGCTTGAAAGCCATTGGCTAAATCAAGTAGGTGAGACCAGTCCCAAGATCAGTGGGGTAGGCATGTACCCTCCATCAGAGATGGAGAGGGAGGGGTGAATTTTTGCCAAACTGTAATCTGTCACATAGTTTATATGTAATACGAGAGTAACTGGAGTGGAACAACACTAGGAGAATTATTCTTGGTACATTAATGGACATTCTAACGTCTATCCAAAGTAAATATGCATGTGTGTGCCCTAAGACTCTCGCTTCCAGTCTAGTTGGCCAGCAACTTACTAGATAGACATCAGTTTCCATTCTTAAAAAGCAAACTCCTATTTCTGATTGCATATTTTCTTCCTAAAGGGAACCTCAAGTGCTTTTCTTTCTACCACCTATTTCTCCCTCCTCAGTATGGCTGTGACCCGATCCAAAGATGCTCCTCCTTTCGGTCCCCCAATCCCCAGTGGAACCACATTCCGCAAGTCTGATGTCTTCAGAGACTTCTTGCTGGCCAAGGTGATCAATGCCGAGAATGCCGCACACAAGTCGGACAAATTCCACACCATGGCCACCAGGACCCGCCAGGAGTACCTCAAGGACCTGGCAGAAAACTGTGTCTCTAACACACCCATTGACTCCACTGGCAAGTTCAACCTCATCTCGCTGACCTCCAAGAAGAAGGAGAAGACAAAGGCACGGGCAGGCGCTGAGCAGCACAGTGCAGGGGCCATCGCCTGGAGGGTGGCAGCTCAGGACTATGCCCAGGGCTTAGAAATCGACTGCATCTTGGGGATTTCTAATGAGTTTGTGGTGCTCTTGGACCTGCGCACCAAGGAGGTAGTGTTCAACTGCTATTGTGGAGATGTCATTGGATGGACCCCAGACTCCTCGACACTCAAAATCTTCTATGGGCGAGGGGACCACATCTTCCTGCAGGCCACAGATGGCTCTGTGGAGGACATAAGGGAAATCGTCCAGAGACTGAAGGTAAGGGAGAGAGCTCCACAATGGTGCAGCTCTTCCATGGTTTGGCCGAGGCCTTGTGCCCCCAGCCTCATGATTCAGGCCAGGATGCTAATTGGCCCCAAGGGAGTCAGAATTGCCACTTACACACTGGAGGGTCTCTTGGGCCCTGCAGCCTGGGTTCTTTCTGGGGACAGTTCGGGGCCAGGGATCCAGGGCTTTTTATACCTTCACCTTGGGAAGACAAAAGATAGATTTATTCACTGTGGATCTTGATAGAAAGTACAAGCGCAAGCTTATGTTCAAAATGTAGGGGTACTTCTAGAAGAAGTAAAATAGAATGAAAAGCTTCCGGGCCATTGAAGGTTAGGGCATAAACGGGGTAGGAGGAGTATAAGAAAGCATGGTGAAAGAAACAGTTACATAGCAGGAGTAATTCCACATCTGTAACCACAATAAATGTGAATGGCTTAACTTCCTCTATTAAAGGACAAAGATTCACCATCTGAGTAAATTCTTACCCTAAGCCCCTGATAGACAGCTCAGGCTCAGACTGTTGGCCAAACCAAGAGTGGCAGATTGGTTTCAGGTGACAGCTTCGTAGGTGGTGGCCTGAAGCATTGCTGAGAAGCACTGGGGCCACGCGTGAGCTATGTGGAAAGGAATGCTATCATTGATGATGGGCTTCCAATGGGTTTCACAGAAGGCCACGTCATACGTGTGAAATAGGGAAGGGAGCCTAACAGACACAGGTTCTGGAATCTTAGGTCCTGGCACTGCCACTGACCAGCTGTTGTGACCTTGAGCCAAGTTCTTAACTGCCATGTGACTGACATTTTTCAGATGTCCCTGTCTGAAAAATGGGAACAAAAATTACCCATATGAAAATTTTAAGGATTGGATGAGTTATGTTACCCAGAGAAGCTTGCCTGACTCTGACTCTGGTGGGCTGTGACCTCCAGATGCCAGTGCGTTCACCCTTTTGAGCCTTTGCATTCTCTCATTAAGTTCAAGTTGAACTGATGGAGTCCTGGTCTCAGTTTCCCTGACCCCAAAGTTCATGCTCAGTGTTAGACAGCAACCTTCGATGTGAGGTCCAAGAACCAGGGCCTCCATCTGTTTTGTTCACTTGCTTATGCCCTCTGCATAGATCAGGGTTGGCACATAGTAGGTATTCAGTAAATACTGATCAGTTGGTCAGTCGAATGAGTTCAATTGAACTCTGACTGTGTGCTGATAAGCAGCATGCTTGTGTGAGCTCAGAGTTGTCCGCCCCACAGAGCATAGGTACCGTTCTTGTCTCCACTTGACAGGATGAGATTGAGGCTCTGAGAGGTACATACTCTCACAGAAGGTCGTGCAGCCAGCAGGTGGCAGACTGGGGCCTGAATCCAGGTTTTCCTGACTCTGAAAAGCATTTGTGTCCAAACTCAAGACTAGTAGCTAACTGCTTGCTCCGTGTCCCCAGCCGGATGACTCCAAGCCCCTGGAACAATGTGTCAGAGAGCAGGTTCCTGGTTTTCCTCCACTGCCCCCAGAGTTTTCCTGTCTCCAGAGAGGGCAAGTCCATCACTCCATTTGTCAAAGTTGGAAACCTTGGCATCTGCCCCACTGTTCTCCTCTCACTCCCACATCCCGTCTGGTGGTGCCACCTCCGGTGTGCAGACTCCAGCTCCTCTTCCCCTTCCACAGCCTCGCCTAGCCCCTCCTGGCCTCCTCAGTCACCTCCTCGCTGGTCTCCCTTGACTCCACCCTTGCTTCCCCCTGGTCTATTTTCAGTGAGGCAGTCCAAGGGATCCAGTCCTATCACTGCTCTGCCCAAAACCTCTGCCCCCTCTAGATGGAACCCAGAGTGCTTGTGGTGGCCTCTGAGACCCTGTGTGACCTGGCTCCCCGTCGATCTCACTGCTCTGGGTACATAGACCTTTGCTGCTTCCTGCATGTACCAGGCAGGCATCCAGCCTCAGGGCCTTTGCACTGCCTATGCCCTCTCGCTGGAGCACTTTTCCTGATTCCCCTACAGCTCACTTCCTCCTCTTCTTTAGTCGCATGTCACCTTATCAAGGAGGCCTCATTATATAAAATTGCAACCCCCCCCCCCAGCTTGGCATATTCCACCCACTTACCCTGCTTTAATCTTCTCCATAGCACTTACACCATATGAAGCATATTTATGTATTTGTTGTTTGCCGCTGTGTCCTCAGCACTGAGGTTGGAATGCAGCACGCACTCGGCGAACTCGTACTGAAGGCTGGCTGCATACTGTCCCATAGTAACAGCAGAGGCGAACGTCCATGGAGGGCTGTCACACCCTGCGCGGCACCTTGCACAACTCTGCACTTTTTGCCCCCCCCAAAGCCCAGTGAAGGAGATACCCTTCTCATCCCTGCTGAAGAGTATTCTTCCTCCCAAAATCCTGACAGCAGCTCAAGTTTCTTGAGCAGTGACCATGCCGGGCACCGTGCCAGGTGACATGTTTTACCCACATCCTCTCTGTGCTGCTCCATCCCACGCCCACCCCCGGCCCTGTTGGCAGCACAGCGGCTTACAGCCCGTTGCCCCAGCCCCCCTCACAGTCTCTGTGCCCCAGAGCCCACTGTGCATCCAGGTGGCCAGGAAGCGATGATGTAAGCCATCTTCTGTGAAGGGACAAGCCCATCATACACGACTCATGACAGCAAGTCTGCTTTGCCGAGTCCTCCAGGGGAAGGAGTCCACACCCTCCCCAACAGAGCTAGGATTCAGACATCTTCGTTCATTAAGTCAGCAAGTATTATGTGCATCTCTCTGAGCTGGACGGTGCTGGGACAGCCAGGACCGTGCTAGGCCCCAGCTGCCCTCCTGGGGCTCCCCTCTGAGGCAGAAATTGAACAAGGAGTTATAAGTGCCAAGAGGTTAAAGAGGGAGTATTGAGCATGCCAAGGGAACCTGTCTTGGGGAGAGGTTTCAAAGCCATAGGTCAGATGCAGCCCTGAGACCTATTCGGTTAATTACCAAAGCTTGACCTTGAGAAGATTTCACGTGTGGGTAGCTCTCCAGGGCCTCTGGCTACACTGGGTGCATGTTGGCACAGGGCAGCAGGCAGCTGAAGCAGGCCCATGGGTGCCCCCTTTCAGTGGGGACACAAGTATACCGTTTGACCACAGGCCCATCAGCTTGCTTCTCACTAACCCTACCCACCAAGTTCCCCGGCTTGTGAGCCCGGGCAGGGTGGTTCCTGAGAAAACAACTTTTAAACTGAGACAAGAGCAAGAAATTGGCATCATCCTGGTATAGAGTGAGCAGGAAAGGAGCAAAGCGGGCAGCGGGGAATGCAGCGTGGAGGCTGAAAGCAAAAGTTTAAAAAGTCAAGTCTGCACAGGTCTTAATCTGTAAGATAAGCCAATCAGTTGTACCTGCCTCACCAGTGAGAGATTGGAGAAATTAGGCCTATGAAGGGCTTAGTCAGAGCCTGGCACACAGAGATCAGTCCCCAGGAAAATTTAACTTTAAAGGGGGGACTGGGGCAGTGTGGCCACATGGCATGGCACAGGTTCCTCTGAACTCATACGCATTTGGTCTCCTACGTGTGGTTCCCTGTGCCAGGGGGCCTTTCTGGAATCTTGGAAACATCAGGAGTGCTTCTGCTTTTCAGTTGGGAGTTCCTTAAGTTCATTAGAAAAGCAAAAGGGATGGAAGTTGCAGGACCACAGAGACTCCTGACCAGCTCTCCCTTCCCTATCCAGAATGGTCCAGAGCAGCTGTAGTGGGGGGTTACAGACTGGGCTGCTGAGAGAGAGCCTGAGAGATCCGGGAGCTGAAACGAGGTAGAGTTTATTTCTCTCAGAGTTAAAGCCCAGGCTGGTCATGGTGACAGGGACAGCTCAGGGACTTCCATCCCCTCCGTCTTGTGGCACCTCCTTTTCCTTCCATATTGCTTGTTCTCACTCCGTAGGCACATCCCT